>JAJMFY010000010.1:0-290146 GCA_030574955.1 Teunomyces lycoperdinae
TAGTACTAAATGTCGCAACTTCTGGGTTCACAGCAGCTGGGAGGCAATATTAGGCCAGTGATACCGCAACCAGCGTTGATGGCACTGAATTCGATCCTCACGATTGGTCCGTTCAAACACCGGAAAGACTTGACTCGAGAATCGGTCTTGTCGACATACCACATCTTGGGATACATCGCGGCAGGGACATATGGTAAAGTTTACCAAGCAAAACTTAAGGCCCCCAAAGATACAAAAGAAAAAGAGGACTGTGGTAATTTACGAAACGAGATGAATGTCCATCCACGACACCTGAGGTCGGTCAACGATGGCGAAGAGGTCCAATTATTTGCCATCAAAAAGTTTAAGAGCGACAATCACAGCAGTAGTAAACAACATCATAATCATGATATCAATGGCCAAGAAGTTGTACATTACACCGGGATATCGCAGAGTGCAATCCGTGAAATGTCACTTTGCCGTGAGCTCAACAACAAAAACATCACGAAACTCGTGGACATTATCCTCGAAAATAAGAGCATTTATATGGTTTTTGAGTTTTGTGAACACGATTTGTTGCAGATTATCCACTATCATTCACATCCCGAAGTTAAGTCGATACCGCAACAGACAGTCAAGTCGTTAATCTGGCAGATTCTCAATGGGGTTTCGTTTCTTCATCAGAACTGGATCTTTCATCGAGACTTGAAGCCAGCTAATATCATGGTTCTGTCAAACGGAGTGGTCAAGATCGGAGATCTTGGATTGGCCAGAAAGTTCAATAACGCATTACAAAGTTTGTACACCGGAGACAAAGTCGTGGTCACGATCTGGTACCGTGCCCCAGAACTTCTTCTTGGTGCGAGACACTACACACTGGCCATTGATTTGTGGGCGGTTGGATGCATTCTTGCCGAACTTCTTTCATTACGGCCAATATTCAAGGGCGAGGAGGCCAAATTGGATATGAACAACAAGAAATCAGTTCCCTTCCAAAAGAACCAGTTCCAAAAAATCATTGAGATTTTGGGAACACCAAACTTGAAGGTCTGGCCTTCACTCAACAAGTACCCCGAATTCATTTCGTTCCAGCAACAAATCACAAACTTTTATCCACCAAATTTGGTGAATTGGTACAAGGGAATAGGTGGAACCAATAAACAATGCCTTGCATTATTGAAGGGATTGCTCGAGTATGATCCACAAACTCGACTCACGGCTAATGATGCGCTTTTCCATCCTTACTTTTTAGAATTGCCCAAAGTCCAGGAAAATGCCTTTGAAGGACTAAATTTAAAGTATCCAAAGAGAAGAATTTATTCGGACGATAATGATATTGTTTCTAACTCGTCCATCCAGCAAGGTTTCAAGAGACACGGTGGCGATGATGCTAGTTTAATGAGAAAACGGCAAAAGTAACATTCATGAATAATTCTGGCTATGAAAAATTCTACAAAAATGAAAAGCAAAAGAAGCTTTATTTTTACCTTGAAGGTAAATCCTGAGTAATGAAGCATGGATACGTTGCAAACAGTAGACAAGGAGGTATTTAGTTGGTATTATTAGAATAGAACCAGACTGAACCATGTGTAATCTTTTTAATGATGGGGATCCGTGACATCCCACCTCATGTTTAGTAACTGGATTAGATATATAAAATACTGTTTTTCATTAAGTTATATGGGTTCTCTTAGATTATAGATGCCATAAAATAATGAAAGTGGAACCAATCTTTATCCCGATTACTTAAGCAATTAATAAATCACCACATCTCAGAAATCTTTACTTGGCCAAAAAGACAACCATGAAGAATCGTTATGTTGAGCGCCGACGCATATACAGCGGGCCATATAGCGATATATATACAGCACAAGATACTGATCTGGAAAAACAGGTGTGTTTGAAGGTAGTAGATGAAGATATACACCTCAAACCTCATAATGTACGCTACGAGATCAAGTTACTAGGAATGCTTCAGCATGCCAACGTGCTGCCACTTCTCGCAAATTATCACCATATCGACGATATAGTTATGGTAACACCCTTATACGAATACACGTTGGAGCTGTTGATGGCTAGCAAACATATTCGCAAACGGACGCGGTTTAACTTGCCGCCGCCAGGAGTTAAGGATAATATACCGTGCATACACACCACCGTCATTACCAACGAATTGAGCGCGGAAGATGGAAAACGGTTCTGTCAGGCACTTTCATCGGCATTGGAATATATTCATTCTCAAGGAATCATTCATCGGGATATTAAGCCGAGCAATATCTTTTTTGCTTCTCGCAGCGACGACCGAATGATCGAGCATCCTATTTTGGGAGATTTTGGCATCAGTTACCAGGAATCCATATGTGTGGATGAGCCACCGGCAAGAAAGTATACTGACGTGTGCCTGGGAATGTATAAACCGCCACAGCTTTGCTTAGGAGTTACGGATTATGGGCCCGAAATTGACATATGGTCAATGGGGATTGTCATGACGATGTTATTTCTGACGGATTTGAAATCTGTGTTGAGCCGTAATCTTGACGGTGATGATAGTTACAACGATTTGTCACTTTTAAACAGCATATTCCAAACGTTTGGAACGCCATATATCGAACCACCGTGCATTGACGATCCTATGTATTGGCCAGAAATGAATAATGACGAATATTATTTCAAGCGGTTCGTGTTTACAACAAAACATGAAGCGAAGCCCCTTATTGAGGTCATACCACGAGCCAGTGAGCAAATGCAAAAGGTTTTTAGTAAAATGATGGTGTATGAAACAGCGAATAGAGTAACGCTGGCAGAACTAGTATCGCTTTTTGGTGAGGTCAACTAATCTAGATAAGATATAAGCATTCCTCATCTGTGGAAGTAGAGATTATTTTTAGCAGCTTACAGAGCGGAAACGCGTGCAAATTAAGAAGAGGAGATAAAGTATTGGCTCATTTCTCAATTCAAAAATAAACCCGTTACAACTCCTTGAAATGGTAGACAAGGAAACAAAATCTGTTCCTGACGCGGAGAACTTCCCCATTAGGAATTTTCGTGCGTTTGTGGGGTAGCGAAAAAAAAAGTCTGCAAAAAATATTAAGCGACTAAAATAACCCCTCAATTTCACATTCGGTCGGGGGGGAGTGACACGGGCAGTTGCGGAGTTGAACTTGATACAGTAAGGAGGAGTAGACCTCACATGTGTGAAATAATAGCCACGAAATTTTAATCACTTTATGTAAAACTGTAGAGCATCAAGTAGAAAATCGTTTTACTGCTAGTTCTTTTTTTTGAGTTCGCTATGTTTTTAAGAAGCTTTAGAGGAGAAACTCCAGAAACTTTGTCGGGCTCGGTGTCGCCAGCCGCACAAGAATACATTCGTCGTTTAAACTATGAGTTACTCGAAGACAAGTACAATATCCATAAATACGTTCCTCGTTACATTCACAATGGAGACTGTACTACTCCACAGTTAAAGGACCTTATAAGCGGGAAGCCAATTTACAGTGAAGTAAACAAACGAGCCAAAGCACAGAAGAAGAAGAAACCCAAATCTGACAAGACCGACAAAGCGGCCAAAACTCGCAAACAAATCGACGAGATGAACCTGGCATTTGATGATTTAGTGTTTGCTAATCCGTGGGAGGATAAGGAGTTGATGAAGATGGCTAAGAAGCAAGCCCATCGTGAACTCAAAGAAATACGGAAAGAAACACGTCAAATCATTCGTGACGAGAAACATGACTTGAGACACCTTAGAAAGAACGGGCCTATAGAGGGACTCAAGCTTTCTCGTTCACTCAGACTGACTACTCTGGATGTCTACGATTTCCATACTCATTCTCAGCATATGATACGTGATGACGTTCCTGCAATGGGTCAACGTTATCACGAGCCAGCACTTCGTCATGGATCTGTGGACCTTCCGCACGCACCCGTTGCCGCCGTTGCCCATCCACAAAAAGATAACATGCATCCTCTTGTCAGAAGTAGCAGTTACGACCAGACAAAGAGTATCATGACTACAGAGAGAAAACAAACAAAAACCATGAAGCAAAGACTTTTTGGTGGTATTTCAATTAAGCGCAAAAACAGTCACCATATTGGTACGTATTAAATTTTTTTTTCCCATATAGAAGTTGATTTCTTTTTTTTTTCCAGTCCCCCACCCAAGTTAACCCCACAGATTGTGGGAAAGTGAGTTGTTGTTAAGAAGTGGGTAAAGTGGTAGAATAGATTGATCGCCAATCATGAACCTTCATTTTCGTGCTTTACGAGTATACATAAACACGAAATCAATGATTTGATCTCTCGGCGTGAAAATATTCCGGCCGCCCCGCTCCATATCTCGAGACGCTGATTCTCGCCAAAAAAAAAGAGCGCAAAAAATCACGAGGTATCAAAAGCGTGTGCGCAGGACTAAAAGTGGGGTAGCGCCCAAGGTCATGCGTTGCTTTTGTGTCAACTTCTCATCTTCCACCACCAGACCTGGGCTGGAAAAAACATCAACGTTCCATAGCATTGGGAAGGTTTATGGGATTCAATTAAAGCCAAAATTACCCTTACTAACATGTCTAAAATAGAGGTTGTTACCGAAAATGTTAACAACGGTCACACTGGCCAAGTCCAACAAATCCAATACACCCAGTCGCAAATGGTGGGACACGGATCGTTTGGAGTGGTCTTTCAAACTCAGATCTTACCCACCAACGAAATAGCTGCCATGAAAAGAGTGTTGCAGGACAAGAGATTTAAGAACAGAGAGTTACAGATCATGAAATTGGTTCACCATCGTAACATTGCCGACCTCAAGTACTACTTTTACACAAACACCGACAAGAACGAACTTTACCTCAATTTAATCTTGGAATTCGTACCTGAAACCCTTTACAAGGCTAGTCACTACTACGTGTCCAAAAGAGTGTCAATGCCCCCATTAGAGGTTAAGCTTTATACCTACCAGATGTTTAGAGCGTTGAATTACATCCACTCACAAGGAATATGTCACAGAGACATCAAGCCCCAAAACTTGCTCATAAACCCAGAAACGGGCGAATTGAAACTCTGTGACTTTGGGTCAGCCAAGATTCTTAATCCTGCTGAGCCAAACGTTTCGTACATTTGTTCAAGGTACTACCGAGCCCCAGAATTGATCTTTGGTGCCACTAACTACACAACTAAGATTGACGTTTGGTCTGCAGGGTGTGTGATGGCCGAACTTATTTTAGGTCAGCCGCTTTTCCCTGGAGAATCAGGAATTGACCAATTGGTTGAAATCATTAAGATCTTGGGCACACCATCAAAGGATCAAATCAAGAACATGAACCCAAACTACATGGAACACAAATTCCCTCAAATCAAGCCAGTTCCATTGCTGCGTATCTTTAAGAAAATGACAGCAGACTGTATCAACTTCTTAATCAGGGTATTGCAATATTCGCCTGTCGATCGTATCTCGTGTATCGAGGCAATGGTTGATCCATACTTTGACGAGTTGAGAAACGAACAATTGCAGTTGCCCAACTACCGGAAGATCTTTAGCCAGGAATTCCATTCATCATCACAACCATCGAGGACGTCAACACATTCCAACAACGCCAACTACCAGATCTACGCCAACCAACCTGATACGAGACAAATTCCTGAGTTGTTT
This sequence comes from Teunomyces lycoperdinae, assembly GCA_030574955.1. NCBI lineage: Eukaryota > Fungi > Ascomycota > Pichiomycetes > Serinales > Debaryomycetaceae > Teunomyces > Teunomyces lycoperdinae. The sequence goes on from JAJMFY010000010.1 coordinate 5,624, forward strand.
GATTTTGATGACAGAGAACTTTCTGTGGTTCCTTTGGAGTTGCGTGACAAGTTGGTACCTGCATTTGCCTTTTCGAGGTTACGCTTAGCGCAGCACATCAATAACTTACTGGAATTTGTTCCATGGACTAAGGAACAGTTGCAGGTTACGCTTGAATAGATTATAGTTCTGATGATACATGATGAACGATATATGTCATAGATAGTCACGAATGATGAGCCTAGAAAACGAACAAGTGCATGCTTATTTTTTTTTCTTTACTATTAAAACCATATATGTGTATATATATATCACAAGAGTGTTTAGAGACGTGGCTTTTCGATCTTTTTCTTCACGTCTACTTGGCCCGGATTTTCTTTCGGTGTCTGAACTGGTTTGGGTTTCCTGCTAAACATTTTGGTGAATGGAACAATAAACCATTTTGCAAATGATGGCATCAATGTAAGACTCAAGAGAACTCGTACAGGCATCAAAAACTTGACGACGACAAAAGCATATGCCCCCTCTGTGATAATGGTAAATTTATCGGCCAATGAGTAGTCGGCGAAGTCAAACTGTTTCATGGCCGTATCGATAATTTGGGTGCCTCGATGAATGGCCCAAGTAGGAATATCGAGTGGAATCATCCAGTGGTACTTATGGAAAAGGTACCAGAACCCCACAAGGGGCACAATTGCCGTGATTTCATGTAGTATAAGAAATGCTGTGACGTGTGAGAGTGGTGCGTTGATGAAGTTACTGGTGACTGGACGAAGAAATCGAGGTATACGTCTGAGGATTGGGTGCAGATCTACCGCCAGGGTCAGTCCTGCTCCCGAAGCCAGTGCTGATTTCAGTACCAGACCCAGCGCCAGTCCTTTAAACAAATATCTGGAAGCCGATACATGAAACAGCCTTGCTGGTGCTACTGTTCTTCTTAATCCAATTTTAAACATAGGCGTAGGAGATCTGGATGAATGGAGATTTTACCAGAAATGGATATGCGACTTTCTCTCTATCTTTGTTTAATTTCTTTTCAGGAAATCGGGTCTTTGTTACATGCACGACCTCAACATCCAAGTCCTCTCTCGCTTAGTCGTTTAGCGCGGTCAAGAAACGACAACTTTATTTCAACTTCTTCTTTATTCATACCCTAAAGATGACTGCTCCAGTTTATATCGTTTCCACTGCCCGTACGCCTATTGGTTCGTTTCAAGGTTGCTTGTCTTCCTTGACGTACTCCGATTTGGGAGCTCACGCCGTCAAGGCGGCTCTTGAAAAAGTTCCTCAAATCAAACCCGAGGATGTGGAAGAAATTTTGTTTGGAGGTGTTTTGCAAGCTGGTGTCGGTCAAGCTCCTGCCAGACAAGTGGCATTGAAGGCTGGTTTGCCAGACTCGATTGTTGCTACCACTATCAACAAGGTCTGTGCTTCCGGTATGAAGTCTATCATCTTAGGTGCCCAAACTATCTTGTCTGGTACTGCTGATATCGTGGTTGCTGGTGGTGCTGAATCCATGTCCAACACTCCTTACTACGTTCCTACTGCCAGAGGTGGTGCCAGATATGGTGACGCCGCTTTGATTGACGGAGTTCAAAAGGACGGTTTATTGGATGTCTACGAGCAAAAGTTGATGGGTGTTGCCGCCGAGAAGTGTGCTAAGGACCACAACATCACCAGAGAAGAACAAGACAACTTTGCTATTTCTTCCTACCAGAAGGCTGCTGCTGCCTTAGCTGCTGACAAGTTCTCGCTGGAAATCGCTCCAGTCACCGTCAAGGGTTTCAGAGGTAAGCCAGACGTCGTTGTTTCCGCTGACGAAGAAATCAAGAACTTCAACGAAGCCAAGCTTAAGTCTGCTAGAACTGTTTTCCAAAAGGAAAATGGTACTGTTACCGCTCCAAATGCCTCCAAGTTGAACGATGGTGGTGCTGCTGTTATCTTGGTTTCCGAATCAAAGTTGAAGGAATTGGGCTTGAAGCCATTGGCCGTGATTTCCGGTTGGGGTGAAGCTGCCAGAACTCCAATTGACTTTACCATTGCTCCTTCTTTGGCCATTCCAAAGGCCTTGAAGCACGCCAAGTTGTCCCAAGACCAAATTGATTTCTTCGAATTGAACGAAGCTTTCTCTGTTGTTGGTTTGGCCAACGCTAAGCTCTGTAACCTTCCAGCTGAGAAGTTGAACGTCTACGGTGGTGCTGTTGCTTTGGGTCACCCATTGGGTTGTTCCGGTGCTAGAATCGTAATCACTTTGTTGTCGGTTTTGTCACAAGAAGGTGGTAAGTACGGTGTTGCTGGTGTCTGTAATGGTGGTGGTGGTGCTTCTGCTATCGTTATTGAAAGAATTGCCGACTCTTCGAAGTTGTGATTTATGCTAGATCTACGTTTATGAAAAATACGATAGTATTTAAACAATTCTTGTAAGTGCTCTGTAAATTGTTACATTTTGGACGAAACATGGCTTGCTTATATCCAGAATCAACACCGAAGTGTTTTATTTCGGCAATTACAGATAATCTTGAATCATTTAACTTGACATTGTTCCATCTCTTATTTATGATTGTATTGTAAGTAATAATCGAGCTTTTATACAAGTGAATTTCGTAAAGTTTAAAGATGTTCAAATGATAATTTTCCTTTCTTGCGAATGTGAAAAATATGGCAGTTGCGAAAGCTGGGATCTCTACAATGTATTTTACCCCCAGTATATAGACCATTTTCCAGTAGGAAAACAGCAGACCTTACTCACATATATTGCCATCACGAGACCTAATTGCCACCTGCAGGTGCTCATTGTACGTGTTCCAATGCCTTATGTCGTAGCATGAGTTGGACACAGCACGTCACACCGTTTCATGCCGCAACGACATAAGTCTAATGTCGCGCACTGTTAACATATATAAAATAAGCTACTCTCGCTACCAATCTCATCATCAACTTCCACGTCTTTTAAACACAACCTGCATATAACCTTTGCAGGTTATAGAACTATCTGATTCCCAACAGACTTTTACGATTAAGGAGTATCGGATACAAATTAATAACACCACTATAAAGTTGAAACAAGTCAATTGATTTATCATTTGATATCATGCTGGTGTATCTATGGTGCACCTCAATAGAAGAAACTTATCTATTAATTGACAATGCCCAAATTGCATCGTTTATTTTAATTGGAAAAGATCTATTGCAAATTCTTAAACAGGTTGAAGAATGGTACCAACCGTTTTTAGCCCACTATCCATGGAGCAATTGCAAACCAACCTTTACAGTTGACAAACATAATTCAATAGAATATGTGTATGGGCAATTGGAGGGTGACTTCATTGAGGATCAAAACGTATTTTATCGTGTAATCTTCGAATTCACGAAGCATAATGACTGCTATGCGCATTTCTGGAACACCACCCAGGGTGAGATTATTCCGGTTCTAGCTCCACGTATTTCAGCTAGTGAGGATCTGCTTGAAAACCGTGTTTGGATCACAAGAGGAAAAGCTGTCATCACGAAACAGCTTCAGCATAAGGGCACGATGTTACCTTTGGATAAGGCCATATCTCAAATTTATGCCCGTGATTTTGGGGATTCCATTGATGTTGAACAGTATCTCACAAAAATAGAAGGCTGGAATGAGTACAATTTGAATAATATTGTTGATTTCAGGTTTAAACTTCCAACAAATGTCGCCTCATTACTTGTTGCAGAGCCTTGGGTAATTGGAAGAGCAATGCTTGAATCAGGATTCCTAACAGATGACACTGAACCAATCCACGACCCTGAATGGCGAGATTTTCACTTGTCGGTACCTGGACTTCTTGTAAGTTCGGCAGATGCCTCGAACATTATACATGGAATAAAAGCCATGATTCAAAAGGGAATATTACAGTGGGACGGCAAACGTCGTGATATTCCGACCGCAACCAATAAGAATATGTTAGAGGATGTATTGATTTCGAGTGGCCGTTTAGAACGCCGGATTATATCTCAGATTGATAACGGGACCGATATAAACGGATTGGAACGGGTGCTTAAATCGGTCACCGAGATATTTTCCAACTTTCGTGTCGATGATTTTGATGACCAACATGAATCGAAAAAACAAGTACAAGATGATGTGTCGGTGACTGATTTTCTTAACACTTTGCAAGTTCATTTGGATAGTGGAAAAGGATCTGGCCATGACGACTTTGCAGCCTACCTTCGTGAAAGAGAGGGCTTTACTGAAAATCTCCCCGAGGAGACTGATTTCTCCAAATACAATGATGATACTGACTACCAAAGCGATCTGAGTGACGAACATGTTGTATACAACGATGAACCAAAAGGTACGGATGCGGATACCGATGACTATGAGACATTCCGGTTAAAACAGATTATTTCGCTGTTGCGGGCTGATTATGAAAGTCCAACCGTTAAGGATTTGAAACAGAAGCTTATGGAAACACAGCAAATAGTAAATAATTAATTGGGAATTGAGATTCCGCGTTCGCTCAACTGGTGGATAGTCCATATCCATGTTTTCGCGGCATAGTCCATGTTACGGGCAATCTTTGAAGGTTCTGCTTCTATTCCTTGGGAGAAATACTTGCCATTGTCTGATTCCAAGGATAGTAAGGGGTCGATACAGCAATTTACAGTAGCATTAGCTGCGTCGAGCACCGATGTACCGAATAGCCAGTTGAAGATGGAGAACCAGCACCAAAATACAATGCCTATGATAGGAAGTCTAGTCAAGTATGCAAACAAATTTGTGTTCATGACGAACCCAGGGTGGACTGATATTGATAACACTTTGGGGTTGCGGAGAGCAAGCATTTTAATAAAGTGAATACATGCAAGTTTAGCGAGACCATATCTGAGCCACGTAAACACAAAATTGGGAGCGTAATTGAACTTTGTTGACATCCCAAAGTAACGGAATAAAAAGTAGTGACCGGCTGAGCTGAGATGGATGATCCGGGGCGGGCCTTGGTGCTGGCAGGTATCTGCAGTCTTCTCTAATAAGGGAAGGAGTCTGGTAGTGAGAACAAAGGGAGAGATGTAATTGGTTTGTAGTTGTATTTCAAAGTTATCCTGAGTTAGTTTGAACGGAAGGCCCATGCTACTGGCATTGTTGATGAGGATGTTGAGGCGAGGTTCCAATGTAGTGAAGGTGTGGACGGCAGCCAATACCGACTGGAGGTCGCTCAAGTCGATTTCCAAGAAGTATAGTTCTCCCACAAACCGTTCTTCTGCTTCTTGTGATGTGTAATGCAGTCTAATGTCAGTAGCATTATGTTTGAGTTCCTTGATCGACTTCAACACCCGAGACTTGCTTCGGGCAGCGATATACACCACATAGCCGTGGAGATAGAGCTGGAGAACAGTATAGTAGCCCACACCGCTGTTACCTCCAGTGATAAGCACAACTCTGCGGTCGGTGAGTGGATTTAGGTACGCAAGCATGCAAACGTATGTGAAATGTGTGGGCGTTTGATTTCGCAATTAATTTGTTACAATGATACAAGTTTACTGCCGCGCGAGAGGGCTATTCAGGCGCGGGACATTTTTTGTTATCGGGGCGTAAGTGAGACTAGGAAAAAAATGAACCTAATTTCTATGTCAAGTTGCCGATAATTTCCGTATATATCGTTTCTGGAGTCTTGTCGGTGGTATCAACGGCGAGTGCTTCGCCGCCGGCAGCCGCCAACTCGGTTCCGGAGGGAGTCTCCATGATTTCGTACTGGGATTTCACCATATCAGACTTCATAAAATGACCTTGGCGGCTAGAAACCCGCTTCATCAACTCGTCGAAGGTTGTGTATAAAAACACAAACCGAAACTCAACTTGTGAGGCAGTTTCCAGCTGGGCCTGTTCCTTGATATAGTCACGGTAGACCTTCTTCAACATTGAGCACGACACAACGGCAGTTCCAGACCCGTTCTGAGCATCCTCACTGGCATTTACCGCCTCACGACTCAATGTAGCCAACCAACCCCACCGATCATCGTCCGTCAACGGTAATCCCCGCGACATCTTCACGATATTGGCCTGCGGATGAAGCAGGTCGCCTTCTATAAACGGACAACTGTAGTATTTGGCCAATAATTCGCCAATCGTAGTCTTTCCAGTACCAGCGGGACCTCCTACTATCACGATCTTGTGTGTCATTGGTGCTGAACAAAGAAGAAGAGGTAGTAGCTTTCCAATCAATTTGCCCAAACCCAAAAACTTTAGTTCTCACCGTGGGGGATCCTCCCCACCCCCACTATTTCCGGTACGCAACAAAAAAAATATTTAGCGCTAAATACAATGAGCCTCGCAGAATTTCACTGATTCCTCGCCAGTAGTCTTATTGAAAAATCAAGCTTCCGCTTGTTTTAAAAGGTTTGAGTATGTACCAAAGAGCTTGTTTTGTCTCTCATGTTTTCTATTTGTTTCAGGCTGGTTTTTTTTTCGCAGCCATTCTATATACAATCTATTTACTATCTCTGGTTGGCCCGACGCAAGTTCAATAACTCTTCACTGATTCTCTTTTCCAATAACGATTTAATGTCCATAGCACTCTCTTTATCAACAAATATTGTGGGCCATCTCTGACTCAACCACAAAAACAACAAGACCTGTTTATGGTTATCCTCTAAAAGCTGCAATGTCTCCACAATTTCGTGTTCCTTGGCCGTCCGTTTCCTGGTCTGCGATATCACATCGCCATGTAGAAATTCAAAGTCAAACACATTATTAGTAGTACACTCGGTAATACTCTTAATAAAGCTGAATGCAGTATCTACGACCGATTCCGAGGCCGTCACGATATTAATTGGCGCCAAACTCAATGTCAATTGGTCCTCAATCGAGGTCTTCTTGTACAAGTCCTCTCGCAAAAAGAGCCGTAACACTTCATTTCTTGAATCAATCTCACTTATAAAGTAATCTTTCATCTTTAGCGAGGCAGTTTCCACTTCGAACCTACGCAACACTTCAAAAAGCGGCGTATCTTTGGGGAATTTTGCCATGTAATGCTTCCAAACAATATTGGTAGGCCAGAGGCAGGCCCGCTTCAAACTCTTGCTTGGAGTCGCCATTTGGCCTCGAATAAACTTCAAATCCTGTGGGCTGAAAGTCGTAACATACCCTTCCGACTCCCCTTTATCTTGACTGAAACGTCCTGCCCGTCCAGCAATCTGCTTAGCAGCAGATGTTGAAAGCAGAACCATGTCACTACCATTGAACTTCTTGACACTATGGAAGATAATCCTCTTGATCTTAAGATTGAGTCCCATTCCCACGGCATCCGAAGCAACCAAGACATCATATTGTCCTGTATTGAATCTGTTCGCTTCTTTGGCTCGAATTTCGGGAGGTAAAGCACCGTAAATGATTCCAACTCGGAGTTTCGTGTTCTTTTCAATTTGGCACTTTAGTTCCAAGATTTTTCTCTTGGAAAATGCTATTAAACAATCACCCTTACGCAAATTCTTTACTGAATTGAGTGCCTTCTTCTCAACAGTAAGTTTCCCTAACCGTTCATACTTTTTGATCACTAGCTCGTCACCAGTAACGTCACAAAGTTTCTTGATCAAGGCAACTGCACTCTCTTCACCACAGAGATGTACTTCCTTGGCCAATACTCCCAATACTGCATTTGTCCATGCTGCACCTCGGTGCTCATCCGCAATCATCTGAATTTCATCAATGACACAGACATCCATGATCTTGTGGAGCGGAATCATTTCAATTGTACCTGACGATAACTCACACACTTTGCCAAACTTGTCGATTGTGGGGATCACTTCTTCTCCAGTAATGAGGTTGCAATGTACACCTTCTGAGTTATATCTTTCATAAATTTCACGAGCCAATAGCCGTAAAGGTCCCGCGTAATATCCTGATTTGGCCTGTGCCAATGTCTGAAGCGAGCTATACGTCTTCCCGCTATTTGTAGGCCCCACATGCATAATAATTTTCCGTTTCATCTTTCTTGCTTCTGGGAACCATTCAGCAGGGTTAGAGAAATCAATCATGGTGCTTTCCGGCTGAGTAGATGTTATTTTCATTTCCACAAACTCCTTGTAGAGAAGCTTCTGGAGAATAAGTTCTTGTAATTGGATATGCGATTCCAAGTTGTAAAAGTCTAGAAGTTTGTGTGAGAGATCCCCCAGCTCGGAGGAAACAAGTTGGGATAAATTGGCAAAATTCGGGTTAATAAAGTCAACTACCTTCATTTGAGTTGGTTGCGAGGTTGTATTGTTGATGTGCTGTTGTAGTTTGGACTGAATCTGAGCTTCAAGTTTTGTTCTTTCCCTAGATGAAAGCTCATTCAATGAGCTGAACTGGGGGTCAAATGTTCGATTGGAGAGCCGCTGCATAAGGGAAGCAAGCAGCGATTCCAAAACTTTTTCAAGTGTGTGGGTAGCTGTAGATGCATATCTTTGAATCTGACAGGTTGTAATGCCCCAGGTACGGTCAAGTACGCGAAACGGTCGTAGCATTTCGGGTCCAAGTTGCAAGAATAGTTGCAATGGCGCACAGCATAAAAAAAATAATAAATAGAATTTGGTCCCAAAACACGATTTAACGTGACACGTGAGATTCTCGGTATCTCGTCACTAAATCTTCAAGCGTGGTCTAAGCAGATAAACTATACATATTTGAAAAAAATTTCGTTATCTGCTTTTGACTGGATTAATATCAGATACAGAACGTCACTCTAGGACGCATGAATGGAATACGGAAAGTGATAAGTGACCAGAATCAGCAGGCACAATTGGCGGCCCAATTCAATGACTTTTACCTCCAAATAACCAGCAGGGAATGGAGCCAGATTGGCAATTATCAGATTATCCAGGAAATTGGTGAGGGTGCCTTTGGCAAAGTCTACTTGGCAAACCATGTACTTTTGAATATCAAGGTCGTGTTGAAGTGTGGTATGATAGATGACCCCAATATTGTCCGAGAAATCTACTACCACAAACAATTAAAATACAAGAATATCGTCACGCTTTACGAAGTGGTTAAAACAGAACATCATCTCTGGCTTGTGCTCGAGTACTGTGAGGGTGGCGAGCTTTTCTTTCATATATATGAAAAGAGACGATTAGCCTATAACGAATGCCAGCACCTTTTCTTCCAAATCGTCATGGCCGTCAAGTATGTCCATTCCTTAAACTTATCTCATCGTGACTTGAAGTTGGAGAATATTTTGCTAGCAGACAAGAAGAAATCAGTAGTCAAACTCACGGATTTTGGCTTTGTACGTGAGTTTAATCCACGCAATCGCAAGTTTCTCTCTACAGTATGTGGTACAACGGTATACATGGCTCCAGAACTCTTGCGTAACAAAAAGTACTCCGGGTTTCAGATAGACATTTGGTCTTTGGGAGTCATCTTGTACACGATGTTGTATGGAGAGATGCCTTTTGATGATGATGACGACATGAAGACCAAATACATGATCTTGAACGAGGAACCAAAGTTTCCCGACTCTATTCCGTCGGAAACAATTGACTTGCTTCAGACGATCTTATCCAAGGATCCTGCTAAACGGCCCGATATTAATGGAATCTTGAACTCGTCTTTCTTAATCAAATTGCACAACAGACACGTTGAAAAGATTGCCAAAAAGACCCAGGCTGATACAGAATCCATCATATCAATCAATCAGCATTACTATGTCAACAAACAGCCATTTCAGACAAAAATTGAGAAAGACTTGCTCAGACGATTGGAAAAGTTACACATTAACGTGGAGCAACTTCAAAAGAGTGTTTATGCCAATGAAATGAATCCACTCACTGCCCTCTACGAATTGTTGTTAACTCGAGAATTTTCCAAGAAGAAGAAGAAATATTACCGTAAAATGAAGAAGAAGTACCAAAACAAGGCGTTACGCTCACGAGACAAAGTGAAAAGTGTATTATCACTAAGCGATGCTGGCTCTACCACCGGTAGTCAACCATTGGAACGTATTCTTTCGTCAATAAGCATTAACTCGAATCGCAATGCCAGCAAATCTAATTTGCAACGACTTGCAGTATCAAGAAAGTCGTCCGAATTCGATCATAAACGAGGAAACTCAATCCTGTCTCGTACATCACTTGCTAGAAAACCAATCTCATTAAAGAATACGACTTCTGTGGCTGATTCAACGATAGTTGATCTTCCTAATGGGCTACCTTTAGAGAAAGCTGTATCATTCTTCACCGAAACTACCTTGAGACAGGTGTCAGATTCGGCACCTCATGCTGTATCTGATTCTGGAAAGAGAACAGCGAAGATTCTTAACAAACTTCAGTTTTGGAAGAAGAATAAGGAAGCTGAAGATATTGAAGCACTCTCCAGTACTCATAGCTCTGAGACTCGCAAGTCTTCAAATAGTGAAGAACCCAAACCTCGTGATACCCCCAGCCCTCCCAAGGGTGATAATAATAGCAATGGCCAGTTACAACCTAGTCCTTTAATACTTGTCAACAGAGATAAGGATAATCAATCGTCTTTATCGGAGACTAAGGAAAAGGGGACCAGAGGTGATCTAATGGATACTCCACCTGCTATCAGCGAGACATTACGGAACTTAACTCTGAGACAAAGGCCATTGTCGATGGTCTCCCAAATAAGTCAGATCAGTCATCTTAGTCAAATGTCCACTATGATTTCAGAGTCCGAATTAGATAACCTTGATGAAACTGATACCATGGACGATTATTTTGATGACGATGATGCGATGTATGAATCGAGTCTAAATGCGTCGCAGGATTTTGCCAAACAATCTACGGGATTGACATCCACCAACATGGCCACTTCTACCTCCTCGGTTGGTAAATCTAGCCGCCCAAAACCAAGCTATAGACGGACACTTTCGTCTGATTATTCGATCAAGTCGTCTTCTACTACGGCTACTTCATCCAAGCACCAAAAGAAGTTTTCGCTTTCCAAGTTCTCGAGTAACTCGAGTGACGATAGTTCAGTCTCAAATTCAAATAACTTTGCATCGCCAGTACCACATAATCCGGTACAATTGCATGATCTAGACGCGACCCTTCAAGCAGGACGGTCGTCACCAGATTCACACAAGAACAAACGGTTTAAAAATCCAATATTTTCGCAGCCACCAATTTCGGCATCTCCAAATGGAAGCTCGATTTCCACCGGGGACGTTGGCTTTAGAATTGGTGAAAAAGAGATTACATTCCGTTCGCATTCGCCACCAGTACCCAAGAAGTTTAACAAGAACAGCAAACCGATGAAACAGTCAAAAACTAGTTTTGAGATAGGTTCTGGTGGTCGCGAAAGTCCCAAATCGTCCGGAATCGGTATCTCTAACGGCAAATCCTACGAACCAGTAATTAACGAAGAGGAAGAGGATGATTTTTAGTTCCTCGTAATACTAACTGTATATGTATTACTAAACATTGTGGATGCTGGTCAACTTTTAGTTCATTAAAGAGACAAGGTAAATAGTTTTCCCCTGCATATATTAATCTTGAAAATTTTTTTTCATCGATGAACTTTTCAAACTCGATCTCTTCAACCTATACAATTATGGACAAGATGGCCTCCGTTATCGTAGTTGACAATGAATTAGCCGACTCTGTCAAAGAGTACGGTCGTATTATTGATGCTGCCAACCAGAACCCAGAATTTTCTTCTGGTTTACAACAGTTCGTCAAGGAATCGGAAATAACCGATAAAGCACAATTACTCCAATATATCCAAAGCAATTTGTCCTGTGACGTATTCAAGAAGTTATCTGATAAAGAATTTGAACCTACTTTCAACTTGTTGATTCATATCTCTATTGAGTTGGGTGGAAAGAGCTCTTTGGACAACAATGAGTCTCCTCTCATCAAGGCATTGATTGAAACCACTCCAAGCACCAAGCTCTCTTTGAGAGACAGAAAGTCCATCAAGTCTACCAGTATCTTGTCAGTCTTGAACACTATTTTCAACTTATTATCACCATCATCGAAGACCAGAATCTACATATTGAGCCAAATCTTGAATGTGCTTAAAATCTCGAACATTGACTTTTCTGTCTTTGAAGCTAGCATTGGTAACAACTTGGTTTCGTGGTTAAAGACTGCTCAAGCAGATGACGCTCAAATCAGAAGCATATTCTGGTCCTTCGTCAAGTTGGACACCAAGTACTCCTTACAATCCTTACAATTAATCAAGAACTTCACTAAGAACTACCAGTTGAACAGTACCGAATTGAATGAATTGGTGGTATTTGCCTTGAAGTCAGAAGTTGTTGATGTTTCTTTCTTGGTTAACAAGAACCTCGCTGATGCGTTGGCTGCCCATGCCTCTGAAGAAAACGTTGCCATCTTCAACAAGTACGTCAACGGTGAAATAGTTAACATTTCTTCGTCTTCTTCACTTCCAGCCGACCAGATCAACTCTAAGTCAAGAATTTTGGCTCTCGCCAAGTTCTTCAGCGAACAGACCACTGCTTCTCCGGACAAGATCATTTTCAAGTATAGCGAGATTCCAGTTGTGGAATCTGCCAGAGAGTTTGAAACTTTATTGGTGAAGGCCTTGAAGTCCGGTGTCATTGAAGGTAAGTTGAACCAAGTTACTGAAACGTTCTACTTGACGAGAGTTAACAGACTTATTCTCGCTAACCAGGACAACACCCAGCATTGGAACAGCGTCAAGAAAGCTTTGCAAGAATGGAAGACATCGTTGACCAACATCAATGAAATTGTCAAGTCTTCGAGAGAAAACATTGTCAACAGTTCTGCGTAGAATTACACTGTATAATATCTAATTTTCATATACGTAACGAAAGCACACATCCAGAAAATGAAGAGTAGGATTATTGGTCCCTGTCACCGTCAAGTACTACCAAGAAACCACCGACTAAATGTAACGATCCACACACAAACACGTCGATTTCGGTACTATTGACACAGTCGTTTGCTTTAGTCAAACTCCGAATAAAGTTTACACCAGTCTCGATATCGGGGAAAATGTGCTTTCTAGAGCTGGACTGATTGGCATGATCCAAGTTGGCCCAGGTTTGAGCCAAGTTCTTCTGGATGGTTAATTTATCCACTTGCTCCAGTGATGTGTTGAGGGAGATCAAATCAGAGTTGTACTTTCCATCAGACCAGGTGATATTGGTCGTAAAGATAACGTGGTCAAATTTGACACCCGAAGTCAGTTTATATAACGTGGAAAGTAACACGTCGGCATTTTCTCTATTCTGTTGGTTGAAGAGAAGAATCTTCAAATTCTTGGACGCTCCTTTCTTAATTTGCTCTTGTTTATACCAAGAAGAAGCAACTTTGATAGACTCCACAGTATGAGCCCCATCAATGTACCAGTTAATGTTTTGAAAAGGTGGTTTGTTGCTGATTATTTGGCACCGACCCTCCCATGTAACACGTTTCAAACCTTGAACAAATGGCTCTGGCAACTCCTCAATCTGTCCTAATTCGTTATACGTGGGCAAATTTTCTGGAGATACACCCAATTGTGCTAGGTGTTCGCTAGCCAATTTAACTGCCAACGCAGCATTCTGCTTCTGGAAGTCACCAGCTAACCCCAATTTGGTCTTTGGTGGTAATATGTCACCAACAATTTCGAGTCTGGAAACTCCCAATTCCTTAGCTCGGCTTTTTATCACATCTAAGGATTCTGGGTATTCGAATTGGTCACTGACAATTGCAGGAGTATCTTTCTTAAAAATACCTGTCTTGTTCCAAGCAATAGAATCGATTGTGTTACCAAGCATAAAGGTATGATCGATACCCAAGCTGGATATACCCGTCACTGTCGGTTTATCGATAATATTAGTAGAATCGTACTGACCTCCAACCCCGACTTCGTAGATCGCAGTGTCAACACCTTCCGACATAAAGACATGAAACGAAAGAATCGTCAAGTACTTGAAGTACATTGGTTTCACTGTATTACATGGCTGTAATGTTGGAAACTCCTCTGGCGACGATGTGGTTGAAGATAACTTGTCCCATACTTCAAAAAAGTATTTGGTAAACTTTGTTTCGTTGATTGGAGCACCATCAATACGAATACGTTCTCTAACCGACTTCAAGTGCGGGGAAGTAAATAACCCGATCTTGTTGATGACATTCGGCTGTCTATGGGTTGACAAATGTTGATTCAAGATCGATTCAGTGAAGGCACAGGTAGATCCTTTACCTTTAGTACCGGTGATGTGGATAAGATTGAGTCGGTTGAAGTCGCTAGGCTTGTAGCCTAATCTACGCGTATACTCATATACTTCTCTGGTGGATAATTCGTTACGGTTGACGTTGGGGCCGAGTTTCTTGAGTGCTTCAATTGAGGCAAAGATGGACTGCAAAGTATTGAGATAGTTAATGGCATCCTTATAGGTTCTAGCTGCGGCAGGAACACGCATATCTGAAGATCCAATGGGGTGGTGATCTGAAATTACCTCTTTTCTAGTTGTAGCTTCTGCTACTTTGTCCGACACACCCTCTAGAATAGACAGACCAACCATGAGTTGCAGTAATTTTGATACGGATCTTGCGAAAGAAAAATTTTGGCGCGGCCACCCACCAGAAGCAGGAGAACGATAGCTCAGAAGAGATGAAGGGTAAACAATTCAAGCAAAGTAGAGCGATGAACTAGGCTTTTAGTAAAAGGGGTGGGGATGCAGATAAATAAATTCATTTAAATAGAAGACAACAGAGGTCAGTCAATTGAAAGAGGATTGATGCCAAGGATCACAAGCTGCTTTTTACAAATGATTGCCAATCTTGGACAAACTAGTAAATTTTGGAGTTTTTTTTTTGATTCATAAATAAAATCTAGGTCTATATCACATTAATCAAGCAAAAAAAATCAATTATCGCATTGCAGCACTTTCAACCACCAGACTTTGGGTTTTTAACGTTCGCAAGGTACATTACAGTTCCATTTTTCGTCACTTCCTGTATTTTACTTTTTTGTTAGCGCCCAAGCTTTTTTGCACTTTTTGTCGGTTGATAATTCTAGGTGTGTGCAGGGAGTGAGTCATATTTCACAAAAGTTACACAAAGGTCTCAGACAGGAAAACCAGATTACACAAATCCGCATTCCCCTCCATCGAGGTTTACCCTTAATAATCATCACTATCCACATCACATTCTTGTTCGGGCAGCAACATACCTGAAAACACACCAATTTTGTTTCAACTTTTACTCTAGCAGTCCAACACTACCTAATCCTTACATTCCCGTTTAGCTTTATTCCTTCTTACATCTTTTTTCATTCCAGTTTTCAAGATGTACTTCTACTAGGCCAGATTTTCTGTGAAAGGTGGGTTTATTAGTTTATTCAGTGTTAATCTCAAGCAAGAATACTGGTGTGAACAAAAGGAACAACGCATATACATATCTTACATTGATCTAGAAGCAGAGAAGTTCTGATCAGTGTTTGATTGTGTTTTTATACAAATTATTACAAAAAAGACCTACAATGATTACGGTCGACGAAACGTACCAATTTACTGCAGCTAATTCGCTGGCATCTCCACCAAAGGAGGCTCAGCCATCCATGAGTGGGCAGACGTTGACATCGAGCGATTTATTGATGACCCATTTCAATAATTACAATTCGAATAGTCTTGACATCACAACCACACACGGTCTCGACGATGAGTTTGTTGAAGACATGCCCCTTTTAGTTTCCGACAATGACGTGGGGTCTGATGACGAAACGTTCTCTACCAGATCGGCCCTCTCGCTGCGTTTTGCAGCAGCTGCTGCCTCAACTGCTCCGGTCACGACTACAACAACTCCCACAGCATCTCACGTCCAACATCAATTCCATAACGTTACACAGGTCTCCCTTCCTACGGTTCCTACCATCGTGCAACCTTCTGCAACCGCAGAGCAGGTAAGAAGAGCCGTTGAGGTTAAGAGTACCGGGGTTCAGCCCAAGAACAAGTCACAGTTATCGGTCGAGCAATTCAAGTACGAGCGTGACCAGCTCATGACAATTGTTGTCAAGTACATTGCCACCAAGATTCATAATTCATTTCCACCGGAATCTCCAAGGTCCGTGAAACCACAAGAACTTCCGTTGGACAAATTTCTCTTGTTGTTGGCAAGTAGATTACAATTAGGGCTTCCGGTGTTTATGAAGGGAATAATTTACTTGTTCCGTTACATGGACATTATCTACTTGTTGCGTTATCTTAATCAAACCAACAATTTTGTCA
This sequence comes from Teunomyces lycoperdinae, assembly GCA_030574955.1. NCBI lineage: Eukaryota > Fungi > Ascomycota > Pichiomycetes > Serinales > Debaryomycetaceae > Teunomyces > Teunomyces lycoperdinae. The sequence goes on from JAJMFY010000010.1 coordinate 21,775, forward strand.
ACTATAACGCGATGGATTTCGAGTTAAAGAAATTGGTGATTGGATGCTTTAAGTTAGCGATTTTACGCGAGAAGAAGTTGAAAAGTGGAGTGCCACACGAACACAATTGGGTTTCCATCACTGGGTTGCTGAACAAGGAGATAAATACCATTGTGCGTAAGATTGCTTCCCGAATGAATGGGAAGCTCAACATCAAGGACGTTGAAGTTCTTCGTTTGAAATCTGAAATTTTCAGATTTGTCAAGATGGTCACGACTGAAGTTTAGGTTAATTTGCAAATGTTTTAGTTCCAGATCATAAGGACGTGTACCATTAGAATAATTATGTTTTAAAAAAAAAAGAAATAACTTTAGTGACGCGTGCAACACCAAGGCTTATAATTTCTATCTCGGTGAGATGCAAACTGGTAGTGCAAGTGTGCGCATAATGGATGACGTGAGTCAATGTAAGCAGCTTTTTCCACGCCACTACAGGATCAGGGTTTTGTCTGGTCTGCATATAAATTTCAGAACCAGCCAAGAATGGGACAAGAAGACGTGCAAATGGTCTAAGGCACATGAAAAGGAGATTGGAATAGTAAATGTATACAGAAGTAAGACAAAATTGTCTACCACGTTATGTGATGTAAAAAGATATGTGTAATCTAATTGCTTTTTGAGGAACCCCTTGTTTAATCTTTACTGAACATTATTTTACCTATGTTAGTTTACTGATTTGCGGTCAACCGGGGACTCGCGCTGTTTATATCTACTGGTTATCGTAGAACGATGAGTCATCGCTTGGATTTTGCGTAACCAGATAACGTAGCCAGATGTTGCGAAAAAGTGCCGCTAGCGATTACTCATTTCCGGTCCGAAATTGACTAATAACGGGGAACAAGAAAAATTTTTCGGTCCTATAAATACTGTGGATTAAATCAAGTTAGCTTCTTTTTCCATTATCCATACCATGTCTGTTGCTTCTAATCCATACGGTCCTAATCCGTCCGACTTTTTGTCTAATGTCAACAAGTTCGAGCTTATCGAGTCCACCTTGAGAGAAGGTGAACAATTTGCCAACGCTTTTTTCACTACCGAAAAAAAGATTGAAATCGCCAAAGCCTTGGATGATTTTGGAGTCGACTACATTGAATTGACTTCTCCAGTTGCTTCTGAACAGTCGAGAAAAGACTGTGAAGCTATCTGCAAATTGGGTTTGAAAGCTAAGATATTGACCCATATCAGATGTCACATGGATGACGCCAGAGTCGCCGTTGAAACCGGTGTCGATGGTGTCGATGTGGTGATTGGTACCTCTCAGTTCTTGAGACAATACTCTCACGGTAAGGACATGAACTACATTGCCCAAAGTGCCATCGAAGTCATTGAATACGTCAAGTCCAAGGGTATCGAAATCAGATTTTCGTCTGAAGATTCGTTCAGATCCGATATCGTTGACTTGTTGAACATCTACAAGACCGTTGATAAGATCGGTGTCAACCGTGTTGGTATTGCTGACACTGTTGGATGTGCAAACCCTAGACAAGTGTATGAGTTGGTCAAGACTTTAAGATCCGTCGTCAAGTGTGACATTGAGTGTCACTTCCACAACGATACTGGATGTGCCATCGCCAACGCCTACACTGCTTTGGAAGCCGGTGCTAAATTGATTGATGTCTCGGTGTTGGGTATCGGTGAAAGAAACGGTATTACCCCATTGGGTGCGTTGATGGCCAGAATGATCACTGCCGACAGAGACTACGTCTTATCCAAATATAAAGTGCACAAGTTGAGAGACTTGGAGAACTTGGTTGCAGACGCTGTGCAGGTGAATATCCCTTTCAACAACCCCATCACTGGGTTCTGTGCCTTTACCCACAAGGCCGGAATTCATGCCAAAGCCATTTTGGCCAACCCTTCAACTTATGAAATCTTGAGCCCATCTGATTTCGGTTTGACGAGATATATCCACTTTGCCAACCGGTTGACTGGGTGGAATGCTATCAAGTCTAGAGTTGACCAATTGAAGATACATTTGACTGATGAACAATGTAAAGAAGTCACAGCCAAGATTAAGTTATTGGGTGATGTCAGACCATTGAACATCGATGATGTGGATTCGATCATTAAGGATTTCCACGCAGAGTTGGAAGCTCCTGAACAGGCTGCTGCTGCCGCTGATGCAAGCGAGGAACCAGCCACCAAAAAGCAAAAGTCGGAATAATTTGACAAATATGACAATACAATATTTCTCTTGTTAATCGATTCTCCCTTTTGTTCTTCATTCATATTTAATGACAACAATCAGAAAAGAAAAAAATTTACCTTTGCTTCATTTTAGCCCACTCCTTTAGCATAGGAAGGTTCCTTATTTTATCAGGTCATGATTAGTTATAGTAATACATACAGATTTATACAACCAAAGTAACCCTTTTTAACCCACCACCCTCAACAAAAGATGTGGAGAGTGAGGTTTCAAGTTGTAAGTGCAAGATTTTTTCGGTTAATGGATTCCAACTGAACCGATTGCATGTGCCGACCCCGCAATATTTCCCACGCTCTATAAAACATTGATAATTCCTACATTTTCAAGAACAAATATTTATCAATTAAAACCAGCAATAATGATTCCCAAGACTCAATCCGGTTATGGCTATGTTGATGGTCACACTCTGATCCAGACTTTCAAGGATATCCCCGTTCCAACACCCAAGAATGGAGAAGTTCTCCTCAAAATTGAGGCCGCGGGATTATGTATGAGTGACCCCCACCTTTTGCTTTCCGGGCCCATGGCCAATCCGTACACTGACACTGTTGCTGAGAAGTTTGTCATGGGCCACGAGATTGCTGGTCAGGTTGCTGCAGTGGGTGACGAATTGAAAGGCAGCGATTTGTACAAGATTGGAACCAGATTTGCAGTGACAATCTCCCAACCATGTCACGTTTGTTACAATTGCAGAATTGGCCGTGACAATAGTTGTCAACGGAGCCATCGAGCATATGGTTTGAACGAAGATGGCGGATTTCAGCAATACCTTTTGGTTCGTAACTTAAGTACCTTGTTGACCATTCCAGAAAACGTTTCATATGCCACGGCTGCCGTGACCACGGACTCGGTTTTGACTCCATTCCACTGTGTTCAAAAGGTTAAGGCAGAATTGACCCCAACCACCAAAGTTGCAGTCTTTGGTTTGGGTGGTTTGGGACTCAATGCGGTTCAGATCTTAAAGGAATATGGGGTCCACATTGTTGCTGTTGACGTCAAGGAAGAATTACGTGACCTTGCCTTGAAATTTGGTGCCAAGGAGTTCTACACTGATCTTGATGACTCCGATCACGAACCTGAATCCTTCCCAATTGTATTTGATTTTGTTGGTATTCAACCAACCAGTGACCAATGTCAGGCGTACGTTGCTCCTCATGGTAAATACATGATTGTCGGATTAGGTAGGTCTAAGGTTATTCTTCAGAACTATCATCTTGCCAGAAGAGAAGTCCTGATTCACTTCTGCTTTGGTGGTACTTCGGCGGAACAGATCGAGTGTATGAAGTGGGTTTCTTTGGGAAAGATCAAACCACTTTTGAATGAAGTTGATTTCAAGGATCTTCCACAGTATTTGAAAAAACTCGAGAACGGTGAAGTCCAGGGTCGTGTTGTATTTAGGCCATATAAGTTATAGGGTATACGTTATCAGGTATAGTTATCGTTAAAGTTGTTGCAAAAATGCTCACGTGAATGTCTTTTTTTGACCCTCATTCTACTTTTGTAAATTTTTGGCAATTGCTTTTTCGAGCTCGGAATTAGATTTTGACATCAAAGATGGCAAAGAAAGGAGGAGAAAACACAAAGAAAGCCGCTGGTAATGCCAAAAAGGCGGAAAATGCCAACAAGAAGAAACAGGCTCAAGAAGCTGCTTTAGAAGCTGAAGAGAGTTCGAAGTGGGAACAGGGTTCCAAAAAGGGTAACAAGAAGAAAGAGGACGATCAGTTCAAGAAGGAAGAAGCTGCACGTAAGAAGGCCGAAAGAGATGCGCTCCTTGCTGCTGAAGAGGAATCAATGCCTTCGAAGTCATTGAAGTCGAAGCAGAGAGGTGCTGAAAAGGTGTCACAACGGAGAACCGGAAAGATTGACGATTTCTTGGACTTCAACAGTGCAAAGCCTGAATTGAGTGCCACTGGTATCGAGAGTGCATTGGAAGCATTGGCCTTGACCGGTAGAGATGGTGGTGTTGGTGCCAAGGATATCGATAAGCATCCAGAAAGAAGGGTTAAGGCTGCGTATGCTGCATTTGAAGCCAGGCGTTTACCAGAAATCAAAGCTGAGAACCCGGGATTAAGACAACAACAAATGAAAAATATCGTGTTTAAAGAGTTCCAGAAATCTCCAGAAAACCCAATGAACCAGGACACTAATGTTGCTTACAATGCCACTCGTGAAGATGTTAATGCAAAGAAGCAAGAGGTCCGTGCTTCCAGGGAAAAGAAGTTTACTTAGTAATGCATGTATATTTAGTATGTTCAAGCTAACGGCGTGTCACAAAAAAATCATTCCCTAGGGCCGCGCGCTCCCAGCAAGCGCTGTCGCTCCCCTAGGAAACGATGGGGGCGTGCCGCGCCAGAAAAAATTGAGTTGCAACTTTCTCAAAGTATAAATACACCCAAAAATCACCAAATGGGATGATGCTAGTATCTAATAGAGGCAATACACAAGAAGCCAAAATTGGACTTTCTCCGGGTACACTTATAGAGGAATATTTCCAAATACCTAAATTTTTCCAGATTATATATATCTGAAATTCACCCCTATTTTATCTCCAATTTCCCTCTGTATCCTGCTAGCCTACTACTTAGAATCACCATTCAATTATTTTTTTTGCATTATCCATCACTCGATCTATCAACGCATCACATGAAATTATAGAATGTCCCGATTAGAAAGATTAGTCGTCTTACTAGAAACAGGCTCAACTCCGTTTATCAGAAACACTGCCGCAGATCAATTAGCTGATCTCGCCAAAGGCCATCCCGAAGAAATTATCAGTTTATTGGGCCGCGTCTATCCCTACCTCAAATCAAACAAATGGGAAACAAGAATTGCAGCAGCACGCGCCTTTGGTGGTATTGTCAACCACGCAGACCTCTGGGATCCGAACTCCGATGAATTCCTTAAGAAGGAACAACAAACTGAAGATTTCATCAAGAAAGAGAAAGAATTTGAGAATGAAATCAAGCAAGAACAAGAACAAGTCACAATAAAGACAGAACCAGACTCCACCAATCAACTCAAACTAGAGCAGGATGAAGAATTGAAAAAGATGGACGATAATTTAATGAATCTCGTCACGTTTGAATCGTTTAGTCTCAACGAACTCTTGAAAAGTGGTAAACGCTTTTTAGCATCCAGGTCTGATGATGACAGTCAGATTGAGTCCAACATTGACGAAGACTCGTTAATTGGAAGATTGAAAAAGCACAAAGCTTCAATAGTTAATGGTGTTGAATCCACTCCTGACGCTGAAATGACAGACGCCAGCGCAACTTCATCAACTACGCCTCCGATTAAACTGGAACCTAACAAAGAGGGTATTGTGAAGGAAGAGTCGTCACAACCAAGTCCCCCTCCTAAGGCAATGTCAAGTGCCAGATTAAAGGCAATGCAAAAGAGGAGAGCCAAGGTCAACGCAAAATCAAGTGCCAATAGAATTAAGCCTGTTGACATTTCCCAAAGCTCTATATCCAGACAACTAGCCGAGAACGGCGAAGAAGGGAATGTCGACGGTGCATCCACTGAGCACCAATTCGATATCACTTCACAGCAAGGCGGTGAAAAATTGGTTGTCGAAACCAAAGCACCTGAATTATCTCCATTATTATCACAACACGCCAAGATAGCAGGTTTGGTCTGGCAATTTCAAGGTGTGTATGAATTGTTGTTGTCAGATTTGTTTGATGATAAATGGGAAATCAGACATGGTGCTGCTTTGGGGTTGCGTGAGGTAATTAAGAAACATGGGAAAGGTGTCGGTAGAGTCATGAAGAAGTCCAAGCAGGAAAATGATATTAATAATGCCGCCAGTTTAGAGGACTTGGCAGTACGATTGTGCACATTGTTTTCTCTTGACAGATTTGGAGATTACGTATCGGATACCGTTGTTGCACCTGTCAGAGAGTCTGGTGCGCAAACATTGGCGGCATTATTGATTCATTTGGATGACATCGTTGTTTTGAAAACATTTGATTGTTTGAATAAGTTGGTTCTTCAAGAAGACTTACTCGTTAAATGTTGGGAAGCAAAACATGGTGGTATGTTAGGTGTTAGATACTTTGTCAGTGTCAGAACAGACGTCTTATTAAAGGAGACACACTTACTAGACCAAGTTGTTAACATGGTTCTTCATGGATTGAAAGAGAGTGATGATGATGTGCAAGCTGTAGCAGCACTTACATTAGCTCCAATTGCATCAGAATTTGTTGTGAGTAAGCAAAATCTTATTCATACGTTATTGTTGGTCATTTGGGACTGTTTGGTGAATTTGAGAGATGACTTGTCCGCTTCTATTGGATCAGTTATGGACTTATTGGCCAAGTTATGTACCCATAATCAAGTTATCGACATAATGCAAAAGGACGCCGTCGAAAATCCTGAGAATTCTTTCGGGGAATTGGTTCCAAGATTGTTTCCCTTCTTGAGACATTCTATCACCAATGTCAGAAAGGCCGTTTTAAGAACTATTCTTGAATTCTTGTCGATTAAGGACCCAAAGACGAAGAGTTGGATCAACTCCAAAACATTGAGATTGGTCTTTCAAAACTTATTAGTTGAACAAAACTCAGATGTTCTTCAGTTGTCAGCTAATGTATACGAAAAATTGTTACTTGAAATCGAAAATCATTCGGACATTTTCCCTCCAATGGACGAGATTTTTGGTTCTCACCTCCAGCCACTTTTAACATTGTTGATGACGCCTATCGGTATTGCCAGACACAACTACCAAATGAATACCAGTTTAATTATAAGGCCATCAGGACATAAACTTGGACCAATAGACAATTTGGACCCCGAGGAAAGAAAGGCGAAAAAGAGAAAGAATGAAGAGCCTGAGCTTGATATTCCAACTTCGGATGAGTTGAGAGTTAATATTGATGCACCAATCTACAAGGGTGATACGATGTTAGTCGGGTATGACAAGTTCATTGCCACTAGATGTGCAGCAGCTCATGCTTTTGGTAATACAATGTCTTATATCTCCAACGAAGAAATATTGCTGAGGGTGTATGAGATGATGTTGACATCATTGAACTCTCCTCATGCCACCCAAAGATTATTCTCTGCTATAATCATTGAAGAACATGCAAATTGCAGAAAGCTGAGAGATCTACCAGTTTCCAGCAAAGTTGTTGAACTGTTCAGTGAACCGATTTTGGCCTTATTACAGGAACCAGAGAAGCTTTCATCCTTTAGGGAATTAGTTCCGACACTCAAGTCCGTTCGTACCTCGTGTTTACAATTATTCGATGTATTCATCACCCATGCCAAGCTTCCACCTGCCAAGGTTCCACAATTACCAGTTGTTGTTCAGGGTGAAGCCGAAGCTGGTCCAGGTGCATTTAGCATTGAAAGTGCAGACAAGATTGTGGGTGAAACCTTTGAAAAGTTGAAGAAGCATTTATCTGCAACATATAGAATGTCAGCCAACCAAGCATTGGAAGATGCCAAGCATCGGATCATTGTTGCAATTGATGAGGCTCGGGCAGCTCGTGTGCATAGAACTACTGGTATCTTATCTGCCTACTCCGCATCTATTCTTGCCTTGACAGGAATCCCCAAGAAACTTAATCCAATTATCAGATCACTTATGGACAGTGTTAAACTGGAAGAGACGTTAATCTTGCAAGAAAAATCAGGCGTTGCTGTTGCTCATTTAATTAAGGAATTGAATCAAGCAGGCAAAAGAGGTGCAGCAGATAAGATTATTAAGAATTTATGTGCCTTCTTGTGTGTTGATACATCTGAAGTACCTGAATTTCATCACAACGTCAAGTTTACTGACAACATCTTGTCATTAAGAAAAGAAGAGGCAAAATCAGATCCTGCTGATAGCGCAGCTCACGAACGTGCGGTTCATGAGGCAAGGATCAAGCGTAAAGGGGCAATATTGGCCTTGGAAACACTCTTGGATATTTATGATGATAAGTTGTTCAACGAAGTTCCTAAGTTACAAGAAATTATGCTTGAGCCATTGAAGTTATTGGAAAAGTCTTCAAGCGAGGAAGTAATTAAGGATGAATTGAAGGGTCAGAGTATCATTGATGCCTTGGGTGTCCTTCGTGCTTTACTTCCTAAGCTTAACAAATCGTTGGTTAGTGAGATTACTGGTCAATTGGAAATTCTCTTGCCTGGTTTGAGCTCGGATTATTCTATTTTCAGATATTCGACTGCCAAATGTATTGCCACCATTTGCCTGGTAGCTCCTACCAAAGCCTTTACTTTCTTTGTCAAGTCTGTTTTGCCAATGTTGAATAATGCTGGTGCATCGAAGGAAAGACAAGGTGCTATTGAAACGATCTACCATATCTCGACAACTATGGGATCAGAAATCTTGCCTTATATCGTCTTCTTAATCGTTCCAGTTTTGGGAAGAATGAGTGATTCAGACCATGATGTTCGTGTGTTGGCAACGACAACCTTTGCTGCTATTATCAAATTAGTTCCATTAGAGGCAGGTATCCCTGATCCAGAAGATATGCCAAAGGAATTGTTGGAGGGAAGAGATCGTGAACGTGACTTTATTCAGCAAATGATGGATCCAACGAAGATTAAGCCATTTGACTTGCCTGTCACTATCAAGGCCACTTTGCGTAAATACCAGCAGGAAGGTGTCAATTGGCTTGCTTTCTTGAACAAATATCATTTACATGGTATTTTATGTGATGACATGGGTCTTGGTAAAACCTTACAGACGATTTGTATTGTTTCTTCCGATCACTACATGAGACAAGAAAAGTATAAAGAGACTGGTTCAGTGGAATTTAGAAAGTTGCCTACTTTGATCATCTGCCCTCCATCCTTAACAGGACATTGGGAACAAGAAATTAACCAGTACGCACCATTCATGAAGGTATTAGTTTATGCTGGAGGACCGAGCGTTAGAGCGGCGCTTAGACTGCAGATTCCAGATGTCGATGTTGTGGTGACATCTTATGATGTTTCTCGTAATGATGTTGAACATATTACTGCCCATGATTACAACTATTGTGTGTTGGACGAAGGTCACATAATTAAGAATGCAGCTTCAAAACTCACCAAGTCCGTTAAGATGGTCCGGGCTGAACATAGATTGATTTTGTCTGGTACACCAATTCAGAACAATGTCCTTGAATTGTGGTCTTTGTTTGATTTCTTGATGCCAGGTTTCTTGGGAACCGAGAAAGTATTCCATGAGAAATTTGCCAAGCCTATTGCTGCGAGCAGAAACAGCAAGACGTCATCTAAGGAACAGGAAGCTGGCGCTTTGGCTTTGGAATCATTGCACAAACAAGTCTTGCCATTTATGTTGCGTCGTCTTAAAGAAGATGTGTTATCGGACTTGCCTCCCAAGATTATTCAGGACTTCTACTGTGAGTTAAGTGATTTGCAGAAGAAGTTATACAAAGACTGTGCTATGAGACAAAAAACGGCTGTAACTGAAGAAGTCGCAAATGGTGAAAATGGGAATGTTGCAGAGTCAAAGACCCATGTGTTCCAGGCTTTGCAATATATGAGAAAATTATGTAACCATCCTGCATTAGTATTGTCGGCTGATCATCCTCAATATGGTACAATTACACAACAATTGCTGACTCAGAAGTCAGATATCAGAAGTATTGAGCATTCGCCAAAGTTATTATCCTTGAAGACATTGTTATTGGAATGTGGTATTGGTGTTAGTGACAGTGACTACTCTACTTCCAAGTACAAGCAGAAGCAGAAACAAAAGCAGCAGCAAGTAATATCCAGTGAAGGAGTCATTTCTGAGCATCGTGCCTTGATCTTTTGTCAGTTGAAAGATATGTTGGATATAGTTGAAAACGAGTTGCTCAAGAAATACTTGCCCTCTGTTACCTACATGAGATTGGATGGTAGTACTGATCCTCGTGAGAGACAGTCAATTGTGAGGAAGTTCAATGAAGATCCTTCTATCGATGTGTTGTTGTTGACGACTAAGGTAGGTGGTTTAGGGCTTAACTTGACTGGTGCTGATATAGTTATCTTTGTTGAGCATGACTGGAACCCTATGAATGACTTGCAGGCCATGGACCGGGCACATCGTCTTGGTCAGAAAAAGGTGGTTAATGTGTATCGGTTGATTACAAAGGATACGTTGGAAGAAAAGATTATGGGGTTGCAGAAGTTCAAGATGAATATTGCTTCCACGATTGTGAATCAGCAGAATGCTGGTTTACTGTCCATGGATACGAACCAGTTATTGGATCTCTTTGACGTTGATGAGAGTGCTGCAAAGATTGTTGAAGAAGAAAATGAGAGAGAAAGAAACGTGCCAGAGGATGTTGCAGGTGGCCTTACAGGTAAGGCGGCCGGTGCAGTAGGAGAGTTGGGTGACTTATGGGACGAGTCGCAGTACGAAGATGAGTACAATCTTGATAACTTTATCAAGACATTGCAATAGGATAATACATGGTCTACCTAAATTCTTTTTTTTTTTTGCAGTTTGAATCAGAACACTTCTTTTTTTCTTCCTGTTTGCCTCTAGCTGCAATTTGCATCTTATGTAATTTTTCTTAAGGGCGTCTGAACAAAATCTCATCTCTGTCCATCGCAAGATTTCAATGGGACAAGACAGGATTGCTGAGCTCGAGAGAGAAGCGGAGTCTTCGTTTCCGTTCTTGGCATCTGATGAAAAGTCAGCCACGCTTCGAAATGCGGAAGAATTGAATGTTGAAGCCGCAGTAAAACCTCCACAGCCAAAAAAGTGGGTACATTTCATCGCTGGGGGTGTTGGCGGAATGGTAGGTGCTGTCGTGACTGCCCCGTTGGATATTGTAAAAACCCGGTTGCAATCTGATGCCTACCATGCCATGTATAATAAAACTCCGAAATCTTCCAATCCATTTGTCAAAACTGCGCAACATATGAAAGAAACTATATCTGTGATTCGTGAATTACGAGCTACCGAAGGTTCAAGAGCTTTGTTCAAAGGTCTTGGTCCAAACTTAGTCGGAGTGATACCGGCTCGGTCTATCAATTTCTTTACCTATGGATCTACAAAGGATATCCTCACCTCAAACTTCACCAGCGGCCAGGAGGCAACATGGGTACACTTGGTATCCGGAATTAATGCTGGGTTCGTTACCTCGACTGCCACCAACCCAATCTGGTTGATCAAGACGCGGTTGCAATTGGACAAGACCAAGGGCAAGCATTACAAGAACTCTTGGGATTGTCTCAAACAAGTTGTGAAGAACGAAGGCTTCAAAGCTTTGTATAAGGGTCTCAGTGCCTCTTACTTGGGAGGTGCCGAGCTGACATTGCAGTGGGTGTTGTACGAACAGATGAGGATGTTCATCAATAAACGATCGTTGGAGATCCATGGCCATAATGAAAGCAACAAAACCACCAAGGACTATATCTTGGAATGGTCTGCTCGTTCTGGAGCTGCAGGTGCTGCCAAGTTCGTGGCCTCATTGATCACATACCCCCACGAAGTTGTTAGAACGAGGTTGAGACAGGCACCATTGGCAGATACAGGGAAACCCAAATACACGGGATTAGTTCAATGTTTCAAGCTTGTGATTAAGGAAGAAGGATTGGTGTCCATGTATGGAGGTTTGACGCCGCATTTGTTGAGAACAGTGCCGAACTCCATTGTCATGTTTGGCACCTGGGAATTGATGGTTCGGTTATTGTCCTAATAATCTACTCTGCTCATTCTGTATAAAGTTATTGCCCTCTGTAAATAGTGTAAATTTAGGAAACTCTTTGCTTCTTTCTTGTAGCGGTTGGAACCATGTCTCGAGCTTCTGAGGCGATGGTATCAATCACGGGTTTATTGATGTTTTGCACCTCTTTATAAAACTTTGGTGGCTCTCCCTCGGGTAAAATTATATCCCACAGAGCAAGTTCAGGATCAGCAACACACTTTACGGGTTTTTTGACAGGAATAGTTAAGGTCGGCTCGCCAGGAGGTACTTTTCCCAAGGGATTGAGTTCGGGATTAAAGTATACCGAGCGTGATCCCCAGAGCTTCGATGCTGCTGCTTTTTTTCTTTCTTCCTCTTGTTTGATCTTCTCAAGAAATGGACCAACCTTTTCTTGGTGTAGTTTGTGGGTACGAATGAATTCCCAGTCTTCTTTGAGGTTCTTGAGATATGTTTGGTCTCGTTCCGATGATGCTTCTCTCTCAAGGCGCTGGATACGATAATATAATCGGATCGGATCCGTGTCCTTGAGTTTAGTTAGTTTTTGCAGGTGTTTCTGTCTTGTTTGAACCTTCTGTTGCTGTTTGCGTTCATTCTTGCGCAACTCCGAGCTCAAGCTCCAGCCACCTTTAATCATCTTGGATGTCGCAATTATATTTATCTGTCTAGAAAAAAATCTATGGTTTTTGGTAAACGAAAAAAAAACCCCCCCGAAGTATGGATAATCAGGTTCCGGCAGAATCACTAGAATCGATCCGTAACAGGTTGAACCAAGTGCATTTATCGCTACGTAAGCTTGCTGAGCAAGTAAATCATCACAACCGACATCCTACCAAGGTAAAACTTCCGTCATATGGCCATTTTCAAAACCAGTTCCAGGTGTTGATCACCCAGCATTATTCGATAGCTCAGACATTAGCGGCCAACGAAGATATACTTAAAAACTCCAATGCATATCCGATACCATCATTCCCTACGACCCATCAGGAAGGGTTGGTTACGACGTTGTTGCGGAAGAAAGCTTTACCTGAAGTTGACGAATGGATCGCGAGTGTCCATGATGACGGCACGCGCCCCAATCTACAGAAACAAGATGTTTTTGCCCAGTGGTGCCACGCAAAGGTACAGGAATTGCGTGATGAGTTTCAGTTCTATGGATTCAAGAGCGAAGATGAAGAGGATTCATCAGTTCCAGTCACCACCGATACGTCTAACGGGGACGAATTCAAGGGCACGCCGCTTAAACCTAATGAAGTGCAGAAGTTTATGTGTCAAGGTGTATTATAGTGGGTGTTTTTTATCTTTTTATGTCTCTATTCTAAATCAAAATATGCGTTATAGAAGTACAACATGGCAAACACGAAGAAAGCAAAGGCGCCGCCCAACGTAACGTTTCTCATTGAGATCTTTTTGGCCAACAACTTACCTCCAATACACGCAGCAGCAGTACAGACAAAGTGGCCGACGATGGCACCAAGGATAACGACCCAGTAGTCGGAACCAGCTGCCATGGCAATGGTAGCAATTTGTGATCTGTCGCCCCATTCTCCCAAGAATGTCATGACAAATACTTGGATCCATACTGGAGACAACACAAATGAAAGAAGATCGGTGACCTGGACTCCTAATTCCTGGTACCAAGGCTGTTGTTGAAGGTGACCGGTGCCAGAAGTTCCTGATTCCATGGCATGGAGCTTTTCGAGGTTTTCCAGGACTGCGATTTCCTGCTCGACCTCCGCCAATTCTTCGTCAACCCCCATACTCTTTGGCATCTCCAAACCTTCACGCAATAACTTAACACCAAACACAATGAACAACATTGAGGCCAAGAACTGAGTAACTCTCCGCGAGATAAGGGACGGAAGTGCGTGGCCCACCACTCCGGAAAGAACAGTCATAACCGCCAACGAGGCGAACGCCGATGAAAACACAACCCAACGTGGGTGTTTCATGGCCATAAGCGCAGCGATCAAGAAAGTTTTGTCACCGATCTCAGACACCACGATCATCGACACCGACATGATGAAGGAGTCATACGAACGGATCATTTCTTCCGGCTCTGACACGTCGATCGGAGACGCATCGACAGTTTTTCCGGACCCAACACCAGATCCTACCGCAGCGGAAGCCACGGCAAGACTAGCAGCAGCGACAAGAAGAGTACTTAAACGCAACATTGGCATTAACTTGATCCACAGCAGGTGGTATTAGTTCAGTACGAAAATTCGCTAAAAACACTGCACACACTGGTTTAACTCTATTTATGGACTGGCGCATTTTTCAGGCGCGATGCACGCGAGAACTCCGCGAAGTGGTGCATTTGGCGCCAGATCTACACGTTGCACAAAGCGTCAGGTCATAAATACTATAAACAATGGCCGGGAATTCCAGGGTCAGAGAAGATGGTAGTTGTATTTTTCTTTTTTTTGCCAAGTTACGAGGCTTACTTCGGCAAATGTATACCTGAGATACCGAAATTATACTTCTATTCTGTATTTCTTTACTTCTTTTATTAAAAAATGAATAATGCAATGTTAATCTACAACTTTAATGGTGCGCAGAAGGCATTGGGTTGTCAACAACAACACCTTCCTTTACCTTACCGCCTTCAACCCATCCACCGTAGGAAATGGTTTCGTTTTGTTTCTTGAATTCGTTAATTCTGTCCACCATGACTGGTCTGAAAGACTTAATCAAACCCTGGATTGGCCATGAAGCAGCATCTCCTAAGGCACAGATAGTGTGGCCTTCGACCTGCTTGGTCAATTCAAAAATCATATCGATTTCCTTTTCTGTAGCTTGACCCTTTACGAATCTGTCCATCATTCTCGACAACCAGGTGGTACCTTCACGGCATGGGGTACATTGACCACATGATTCGTGCTTGAAGAAAGCAGAGAATCTTTGGATGGCTCTGATTATATCGGTTTGCTTGTTCATCACAATGACAGCAGCAGTACCCAAACCAGAACCAACGTCCTTCAAGGCATCATAGTCCATCAAGATATTGTCACAGGTTTCCCTGGGCAAGACTGGAACGGAACAACCACCAGGAATAACACCTAACAAGTTGTCCCAACCACCTTTAACACCACCACAGTGCTTTTCCAAAAGCTCCTTCAATGGAATCGACATTTCTTCTTCAACGGTACATGGTTCGTTGACGTGACCAGAGATACAGAACAACTTGGTACCAGCATTTCTTTCACGGCCAAACGAGGCGAACCAGTCACCACCTCTTCTTAAGATGGTTGGGGCAACGGCAACGGTTTCAACGTTGGCAACCGTGGTTGGTCTACCAAACAAACCGACACCAGCTGGGAATGGAGGCTTCAATCTTGGCTTACCGGCCTTACCTTCGATGGATTCGATCAAGGCAGTTTCTTCACCACAGATATAGGCACCCATACCACGGTGGATGTAGATGTCAAAGTCGTAGCCGGAACCACAGGCGTTCTTACCCAACAAACCTGCCTTGTATGCTTCATTGATGGCGTTTTGCAAGATGACGGTTTCGTTGTAGAATTCCCCTCTGATATAGATGTAGGCAGCAGTGGCATTCATACCACGACCAGCCAACAAACAACCTTCTACTAACTTGTGTGGCTCCTTTCTAATGATTTCACGATCCTTACAGGTACCTGGTTCACCTTCATCTGCATTGATCACAAGGTATCTTGGACCTGGGTTCTTGTCCCATCCTGGAGGGTTCATAAATGACCATTTAAGCCCAGAGGGGAATCCAGCACCTCCTCTACCTCTTAAACCGGACTTCTTCATCTCGTCAATAATCCATTTGTCGCCCTTCAATATGATTTCCTTGGTCTTGTACCAGTCACCCATCTTTTGGGCCGACTTCAAGTCATGACCGTACTTATCATAAACGTTCTGGAAGATACGGTCGGTATCCTTTAAGCCACCGTGAACCCGATTAGGGTTGGCTGCTGGGTCAGCAATGGTGGCAAGGCCACGTCTGAATGCACGCTGCTGTGTCTTTAAACTACGAAGCATGGTAGAGTTGAATAAGCGTCCTAGTTAGTAATGCAGATTTTTTCGCACTTTTATTATGGGTTGGTAATTCGATTTGGGCAAATTTTATTGGTAGAAAAAACATCGAAACCGCACGACACAAGACTTAACCCAATAGCTCCAGAAAAATGCACCTCTAAACCGCTCGTGCACTTTCTACAACGCTAGTGCATCTTTGGCGGTAACCATAGACCTATCGATTTTAGCAGTTTTATTCATTACCTCTCTTTTTTTTTTTCTTGGTGACTAATGTAGCTTTGTAGTTCAATACTAATAGTTAAGTCTTGTTGTACATGGAATTCTTATGACCTTGTAAAATGGCTTGAGTTTGGGGAATTAGTACTTAAATCTTAAAATCAAAATTATGATATTTTTGCAACTTATCGCAATTGTTTGAAATAACCTAATCAATAATGTTTCGATTTGGAATAATTGCAGTTATACTAGGGTTATTGTATTATCGTATACAATCACAATCATCACCTACAACATTTGTCTACGATGCAATGCGCAAGGGCCATCCCAAACGGGCATCTTATTCGTACCTTGAAGAGTCTGTGATGCGAGATCGGACTCAGTTGGGAAAAGAAAATGCTACCATGGTGATGTTGGTACGCAACATGGAGCTTGAAGGAGCATTGGAATCGATGCGGTCTCTAGAGGACCGCTTCAATCGTAACTTTCGGTACCCATGGATTTTTTTAAACGATGTACCGTTTGATGACGACTTTATCGAACAAACAAGTTTGATGGCCAGCGGCATGACTTACTACGATGTCATACCGAAAGAAGATTGGGAACCACCAGATTTTATCGATAAGGAAAAGCTAGAGCAGAGTCTTATTGATTACGATCGCAAAGAAGTCATATATGGCGGCGTCCGATCGTATCGTAATATGTGCCACTTCAACTCTGGATACTTCTACAAGCAAAAAATACTAGCAGACTATGAGTGGTATTTCCGGGTCGAACCGGATGTCACGTACATGTGTGACTTCCAGTACGATCCATTCACCTTAATGCGTGAGAATAACAAGACATACGGCTTTATAATTGCAATTCAGGAGTTTGAGAACACGATTCCAACTCTTTGGCATACTGTCGAGCTGTTTATGACCGAACATCCTGACTTGATCCACCCAAACAACGCACTTGATTTTATCACCACTAATGAAACCGAGCTAAACCACATGATACCACCAGTGCCCTCGAATACCAGCTACAACTTGTGTCATTTCTGGTCTAACTTTGAAATTGCCAACTTGAACTTCTTTCGCGACGTGCCGTATAATACTTATTTCGACTACTTAGACAAGTCAGGCGGTTTCTACTACGAGAGATGGGGCGATGCACCAGTTCATTCCATTGCCGTAAGCCTTCTCTTGGACAAGAACCAAATTCATCACTTTGACGATATTGGCTACTTCCATGCCCCATACATGGCGTGCCCCGCGTCACGGGATGTCCAGATGTCAAAACGATGTGTTTGCAAGGCATTCGGTGCTGACCACAAGCGTATTGAGACTCCGATAGACGTAAATCTCTACAGCTGCTTGAGTCGCTGGTGGCGTCATGGTGCCGGCAAACGGTTTCTCAACGAGGCAGACTACACATACAATACCTGATAGCGGGTCGTGCGCAAGCACCCAAAAATTCCCCCATCTCGCATCGCAATAAATTTTTCAGGCATCGCTTCTACTATCTACACCAGCAAGATGGCCAAAGGGGGATTATTGAAGGCGCAATTAAAGCAACAGCAAGCCGCTGAAGCTGCTAAGAAGAACAAAACCAAGACTTCAGCTAAGACAGCTACCAAGACCGAATTAAAACCACAAAAGACCGAAGAAAAGATAACGGTCGTTGAACCTAAGAAGAAGGCCAAGAAGGACGAGTACCAAAGCAATGTCTTATCCAAGAAGGAACAGAGAAAGTTGAAGAAATTGCAGGAACAAATTGAAGCTGCTGAACAAGAAGAAGAGGATGAAGAAGATGATGAAGAAGATGAAGAAGAAGAAGAGGAAGGCTTGGACTTGGACAGATTAGCTGCTAGTGACAGCGAAAGTGACATAAATGACGATGAAGATGACGATGAAGACGAAGATGAAGAGGAGGAAGATGCAGAGGAAGAAGAAGAAGAAGAAGAAGAAGAAGAAGAAGAGGAAGAAGATGTTCCATTATCAGATGTTGAAATAGACTCTGATGCCGACATAGTTCCACATACCAAGTTGACCATAAACAACATGGCTGCATTAAAAGAATCATTAGCCCGTATTGAATTGCCATGGGCCAAGCATGCATTTACTGAACATCAATCGGTTGTGAGTGAATCGAACACCGAGGGTCAAATTAAGGATATCTACGACGATACTGAAAGAGAATTGGCTTTCTACAAGCAAGGTTTAGATGCTGTGAAGCAAGCTCGTACCACTTTGTTGAAGTTGAAGGTTCCATTTTCTAGACCAATGGACTACTTTGCCGAAATGGTAAAGAGTGACGAACACATGGACAAGTTGAAGAGCAAGTTGTTGACCGAAGCTGCCAACAAGAAGGCATCTGAAGAAGCCAAGAAGCAGAGATCTTTGAAGAAGTTCGGTAAGCAAGTCCAGAACGCCACTTTGCAAGAAAGAGCTAAGCAAAAGAGAGAAACCTTGGATAGAATTAAGTCGTTGAAGAAGAAGAGAGGTGCCAACGAATTGAGCAACGATGACGACTTCCAAGTTGCACTTGAAGAAGCTACTCGTGAAGACAAGTACAACCGTGGTGACAACAAGAGAAGAAAGGTCAACTCGAAGAGAGTGGCCAAGGATGCCAAGTATGGTCGTGGTGGTATGAAGAGAGGCTTGAGAAAGAACGACGCCAGCTCATCTGCCGATGTGAGTGGATTCTCAAACAAGAAGAAGACTTCCAGACCAGGTAAGAGTAAGCGTAGATAAGTGTAACATAGAAAAGTGCGAACAATGTACAGTAAATTCCATAAAACGATCATTTATCTTGAAGCCGTGTCGTTCCTCGTCGTATATTTTTCCCAAATGTCCATCGCCCACTATGCGCATATAATAATTCAATCTGTATTGATCGTTTAAATTTCTTTCAAATCACACTCACCAACTTATTTACTATGAGCAGCAAGGCAGACGCCAGACAAAGATTCGTCAATGTTTTCGACCAGTTGGTTGAAGAGTTAAAGGAGATCTTGGTCTCCTATAACATGCCACAAGAAGCCATCGACTGGTTCGTCAAAAACTTGAATTACAACACTCCAGGTGGTAAGTTAAACAGAGGATTGTCTGTGGTCGATACCTACTGTATCTTGAACAATACCACTGCTACCGAGTTGTCTGATGAACAGTACAAGAAGGTTGCCATTTTGGGTTGGGGTATCGAATTGTTGCAAGCATACTTTTTGGTTGCCGACGACATGATGGACCAGTCCAAAACCAGAAGAGGCCAACCATGTTGGTACTTGGCCGAAGGTGTTGGAAACATTGCCATCAATGATTCTTTCATGTTAGAAGGTGCCATTTACATGATTTTGAAGAAGCACTTCCGTCAAGACTCATACTACGTTGATTTGCTCGACTTATTCCACGAAGTTACCTTCCAAACTGAATTAGGTCAGTTGTTGGACTTGGTCACCGCTGACGAAGAGATTGTTGACTTGGATAAGTTCAGTCTTGACAAGCACTCCTTTATTGTCATCTTCAAGACCGCATACTACTCGTTCTACTTACCAGTTGCTTTGTCAATGTACGTTACTGGTATCAGTAGTGACGAAGACTTGAAGCAAGTGCGTGATATTTTGATCCCCTTGGGTGAATACTTCCAAATCCAGGATGACTTCTTGGACTGTTTTGGTACTCCTGAACAGATCGGTAAAATTGGTACTGATATCAAGGACAACAAGTGTTCTTGGGTCGTCAACCAAGCATTGTTGCATGCAACTCCTGAACAACGTAAGCTCTTGGATGAAAACTACGGTAAGAAGGATGACGAATCTGAAAAGAGATGTAAGGACTTGTTCACGGAAATGGGCATTGAAAAGATCTACCATGAATACGAAGAATCCATTGTTGCTAAGTTGAGACAACAAATTGACCAAGTTGATGAATCCAGAGGTCTCAAGAAAGAAGTTTTGTCTGCTTTCTTGGCCAAGGTTTACAAGCGTTCCAAGTAAATGTGATGTATATTTTGATATATGTATATCTTAGACGTTGACTCTTTCCAATTCTTCTCTACCAGCCTTGGTGTACAAGAATTCATTGTAGTCTCTAGCAGTGGTCCAGATGTTCCAGATAATAAGAGCTGGGACAACGATGTAGAAGGCTTGGTTCTTGGTTCTTCTGAAGACGTTGAAAACCGAGTTGTACAAAGCACCCTTCAAAGGCTTAGTAGCATATGGAGAGACGGTGTAGACGGTAATGTGCTTTTGGGCAGGGGAACCGAGGTGACCCCACCAGCCGAGATAAGTTTTAGGACCTGCACCAGCCATTGTAGTTGATTTAGTTGTTAGTAAAGAAGAAATTTCTCACGATTTTATTTGAATGGAAATCTATTGGTTAATTATATACAGGACCATCACAGAAAATAGGTACGAAGACTTGAGCCAAATATATTACCACGTAACTACTATAATTAAGATAGTTGATGTAAATATGCCCCTAAATACTAAAATTACAACGGTTATTAACAATTAAGTGTCATGATAAAAAAGGCAGTTGTTTTTAAAATTTTTACCAGGTATTTATTAAATACAACCGCTGGACCACGTTAGAATGTTTTACTCCCCCATATTCGCAGCAAAAAATACTACTCATAGATAGCCAATGATAGCTATTAGTTGTAAAATGTAAACTTAGGCAATATAATGACATGCGGATACAACTCAAATAAAGGTATCGTCACAAGTAATTTTTGATGTCATTCTTTAGTTTTCGCAACAATTTTACCATACCTAGATATTACACTCATCTGACTACTATGAAAAGTTTACCACTAATTACAAAAACCACGTAAATAATATCTTGGTTGTTATTGCAAATATTAAGTCATTTATAACAATTTCAAGAATGCTTGTAATATCAAAGAGCTAATACTCTTACTCAGGTTTCTTGAATAGCGTTGCACATATTGCAGAAAAAATATTCGTCAATAGCCAGACGCGAAAATTTGATATCCGATCGGTCTTGACGACCAGCTAAGACTGATGCCAAGCTAAAAGAACTGAATGCTGTACTCTCAACGACACTGGACTTTTCTAGATCATTAAAATACTAGCAAATCTCTACATCACTACAAGCTTTCCGAAACCTGGTTATATTATTGGCATTGCTATGAATTGTTGTTTTGGTGGTGATACACTTAAGCAGCAATCAAACGCTTTTGAGCAGCTAATCTACCTCTTTGTCTGGAAGACAATCTGACCTTCTTGGTTTCAGCGGCCTTTTCAACAGCTTCTTCTTCTTCAGTCAAGATCAATTCGATGTGGGATGGAGAGGATTGGTAGGCGTTGATTCTACCGTGGGCTCTGTAGGTTCTTCTTCTTTGCTTTGGAGCTTGGTTGACTTGGATGTGGGAGATCTTCAACTTTTCGACGTCCAAACCCTTAGCTTCAGCGTTAGATTGAGCGTTTCTCAACAAGTCCTTGATGAAGTTAACGGACTTAGCTGGCCATCTAGCCTTGGTGACACCGAATTCTTTACCTTGAGCGGTTCTACCGATGGAGTGAGCAAATCTTCTGAATGGAATAGCTCTTTGGTGGTCCAAGACTTGGTCCAAGTACTTTTGGGCCTTTTCCAACTTCCAACCGTTGATGGCTTGGGCGGTTTCTCTGGTGTTCTTGAAAGAAACTCTCAAGTAAGAACCACGAGCAGAAACAGACTTAGCTGGGTTAGCAGATTTAGCAGCGTAACGGACCATTATTTCTATAGTTGATTACTGATAAATTTCAGAAGAAGGAAAAATTTCCAAAGTAAATCTATTTTCCTAGTGCTCAGTGCAGTGAGTGAGTGAAAATTTTGACAATTTTTTTTGTGATGGTGGTGAGCTTTGTGTAATATTTTTGTATTTTTATATTGCGGTAATGGTGCAAATTTACACAGGCAATAGTATTTTATCTGCAGGTATAAGGGCTTTGCCCTAAACGATAACACGTGATTGAATTACCGAGCTCCCCCATTTCTCACTAGATTCTGGTCTCTCTACCGTTTTTTTCTCTTGGTCACTGAATGCACTGTTGCACCCAATCCTGATTGACATTGCGAAGGTAACAATATATGTATATATAGATATAGTTGGTTTAGATTCACGTCCCTGATTCAAGAATTAAGCTTGGATAATACCACTTGCATTAGTTGTGTGGATAATTGACTAAATTGGTGGTGGTTTGTAACATCTGAGTTCACTTACACTAATAATTTGCAATTTCATGCTGTGATTTATGATATGTTCAGCTGGCAGAAAAAAGCTGAGAGACAAGGTAGGGTAGGGCCATTTCTTTTTCACTATAACCGCGTTGATCAGGTCGTAATTTCTGGTACCCTCCAAAAGTATGTTCCGAATTAGGTGTTTTTTTTATTTTTACTTCTATTGTAGTACCCTAAGTACTGAAAAATGCTGCCCTGCAACAGCAGCCTTACGATCGTAATAGTTCCTAACCAGAATTGTTCCGGTGATGCCCAGAAAGTCCTAAATCCACTAGAACGAGATATTACATGGTAGCTAAATTAGCCACTCTACCTGCATATTTGCTTATATAATCAGTAGAGACCAATGTTGCTTAACCATTCGTCTCCACATTCTCGTTTAACCGAATGAACCAGTTCTGAAAAAGGGAATACACCCAATTAGAGATCTGCAAGATTGTGCTGGAATACAATTACCGTATATTGTCCATTTGCCGTCTGTAGACTTGACATAGAATAAGGTGTCAGTCCCCTAGAATTGGATTACTTAGTATAGGTATTGAATGCGACACGACTTTACCCAGCAACAACAAAAAAAATTCTCGAATGAAAACATAGGTCCCCATCCTTTACTGCCGACGGTATTGTGTACACAAAAAACTCATTGTGTAATGGCTAGTCCTGGTGACGATAAGTTAGAGAACGAGATTGAACTCAACTCTGGGGCCGAGGATTTTACCTTTGACATACCCGAAGAAGGAATTGACTCGCCTCAGGAACCAATTGACCAACCGATCGAACAAGATAATAACGAGATCGTAAACCCACAAGAAGAATCATTCGAAAGTATTCAACAAGCAAACAATGACCAACTAGATGATATAATACCGGACGACAAGAGCAGCAATTCCCTTGTTGACTCTCCAAACGACGGAGACATTGAGATGAACGACGCGGAAGACGCGAACTCGGAACAACTGCCACAACTTGAATTGGAGAATCCTGTTCCAGAGGAACAGGTTGCCGCAAAAGAACAGTCCAACAATGAAGAAGACGTTACAAATGAACACCATCCCGATAATGAACCAAAGCCTGCCACTGAAGAACAATGCCCCAAAGAAGACAAGTCCGCCAACGAAGAACAATCCACCACTGAAGAGCAACCTATCACAGCAGTCAAGAAAGAGGAGACTGCTGGTAATACCGTAGAAGATGTAAAGAAGGAGAAGGACGATGCTGAGACAGGCGCAACTCCAGCCAAAACAATCAATAACAGTCTAGATGACAGCGATGCAGGCGAGGATAATGTCGAACAAGAATCAGAAGATGAGGCAGAAACCAACGAAGTTGAAGAAAAAGACACTACTCTCAAGGGAATTAAGCAAACACATTTGATTGTTGTTCCTTCGTATGCAAGTTGGTTCAACATGAAAAAGTTACATCGTATTGAACAGGAATCCTTACCAGAGTTTTTCACCAACAAGCATCCGTCCAAGTCACCAAAGATTTATGTCAACTATCGTAATTTCATGATTAACTCCTACCGGTTGAATCCAAATGAGTTCTTGACGTTGACATCATGTCGTCGTAACTTGGTGGGTGATGCCGGCACTATCATGAGAGTACACAGATTCCTTAACAAGTGGGGATTAATCAATTACCAAGTTAAGCATCAGTTCAAACCAAGTTATGCCGTTGAAAAGATGCCTAATGGCCAACTGGCGGGCTTACCCTACACAGGCGACTTCCATGTCAAGTATGATACTCCACGAGGTTTATTCCCATTCGATACCTACAAACCTACGCCTGATAAGATAGATGTTGAAAACTTGAAGAAGTTATTGAATACTGAAGGCGGAGAAAGTACAGCTGATGATGGACTCGATTTTATAAACAGCCGAAAGCACTCTCTTGAAAGTATTGAACAACCCCCAGCCAAGAAGCAGGATGATGGGTGGACCTCAGAAGAAACCCAGAAACTTGTATTAGCGGTGAAAGAACATAGAAATGATTGGTATAAGGTGGCCGATGCTGTTGGCAGATCACCTACCGAATGCATCTTAAAGTTCTTGCGATACCCAATAGAAGATAAATTCAACCCTGCAACTAAGGACAAGTCTATGCTTAAATTGTTGCAGTTTGCTCCAAATTTTCCCACAAGTTCTGTTGATAACCCTGTCTTAAGTAACTTGGCATTCTTAACTCAAATGGTGGATATCGATGTTGCAAAGGCTGCTAGCAACCGCGCAAGTAAGGTCATGGATCAGAAGATTATAGAGAAACTAGAGGAAGTGTACGGAGAAAAGCAAATTAAGAAAGAAGACTCCGAAAGTGCGAGGAAGGAGAAGAAAGATAAAGCTGAAACCGAAGTAATAGAGGACGCAGAAGCCAATGCGGCCAGCGCACAAGAAGCTGAGAAGCAGGATAATAAGAAGGACGAAGCAAATGAGGATATGGATATGGTCAATGCTCAAGATGAATTACCTAGTGTCCAAGAAGAGCTAGTTAATGACGATATCCAGAAGGAAGAAGATGACGACATAGTCAATGGAACCCCAAGAACTTCGGACCAAGCCAGTTCGAAGAGTGAAGAGCTAGAAGAATCTTCTGTGGAAGAACTTGCAGCAAACTCGTTTGGTATTGTGGGGGCCCGGAGTCACTTGTTTGCCACTTACGAGGAGAGAGAAATGAACAAGCTCAGTAACGCTATTGTTAACCATGAGATTTCCAAGATCAACTTGAAATTAAGCAAAGTGGAAGAATTGGAAAATATTTACGAACGTGAGAGGAATCAGTTAGCCAAGCAACAGGAGGAAGTGTTTATTGACCGTCTTGCGTTGACGAAGTCTACGATAGCGATAACTAAGAAGTTGAGCGAGGCTGTTGCATTAATAGAGAACAAGGTGGAATCCCAGAAAGATGAGGGAATTTCCAGTTTGTTAGAAGAGGTCAAATCTATGTTGTATAAGCCAAGGAGACAGGCATTGGTGCAGATTGCCAAGGAGAATGTGAAGAACGGAGAAGCACATGACGTAAAAGCATTGAGAGACCACCCTGAAGAGGCTAATGAGAACAGTCACGAGTCGGACTTCAAGCCTCTTTCAATCAAGACTCCTCAAGCATTCAAGTTGTGGGCTCCGTAAATGAAAGGCATTTTGAAAATGTTCCGATTGTTAAACTCCATAACCCCGTATATATATAGTATATAACCGTATGTTAGATGCAGGACACCAGTTTTTGGAAGATGGCGACTCCCAAAACCCTCTTTGTTTAATTTCTTCAGTCTGACATAGGAAATCCTTGTTAACTGTCGAACAGATGGGTGGAGAGATTTCAACAATTCGATTAAATTTAACAAGAATGAGTACGTATTCCATTGAAAAAGAGGATTATACCACTTATACCCTAGGAAATGGCGAGGAGGAC
Organism: Teunomyces lycoperdinae; assembly: GCA_030574955.1. NCBI lineage: Eukaryota > Fungi > Ascomycota > Pichiomycetes > Serinales > Debaryomycetaceae > Teunomyces > Teunomyces lycoperdinae. The sequence continues at coordinate 47,525 of JAJMFY010000010.1, forward strand.
GCACTAAGTGAAATAGATAGCGGGATTAGTTCGGAACACGAGGAAGCTGTCTCGTCTACCCATCCTGAACCAAGTGATCCAAGTGAACCTGACAATCTCAGTAGTACTATATATCTTGAGAGTGAAGATGATATTGAAAATTTGGAGGCACCACTGAAACCGGACGGATTGTTTAAGACGTTTAGCGGAGATACATCGTCTACCGAACTTCCCTTTGACGTGAATGAAGACGAGGGCCTGGAACTTGAACTAAAAATTCCTCCCGAAACAACCAACGGCTTCATATCTCCTTTACCATTGGTATTTAAGATTGCAGACACCGAATTCCTTCTTGTGCCATATCTTCGAGATTTGGTTGACTGTTCCCATTTAGTTCCGTTATTTGATACTACAGATAATATCCTCCGATGCACACTAGAAGAGTTTTTCAGTTATATACGGTCACACGAAGACTTGAATGAGATAGTAGAATTGGACGTGGCAAACGAATTGGTGCTTTCAATTCCAGCAATTGATCTCCAGATCTCCGAAGACGATGTATATTCCCGTTACATCACTATCTACGACTTTGTTAAAGCAATTGTTGATATGTCTGCTAACACTGAAGACGAGAAGGTTCCAGTTCCGGATAGAATTGTGCTCTCTTTGACCTACGAGACTAGATTCATTACCAAATTTAATAAATTGTCCGAATTGATACGACAGGGCCACGGATTTGAACATCTAACATCACGCAAACGGGTCGGAGAACACGCTCACGAAGATAAGAAGAGAATACGACTCTAATAACTCTATAAATTTCGTAGGATGTACTTATGTATATGTATATATTTCCATCTTGCTCGCCTGTCTAGTGCAAAATCCCACTCTCTTTCAACTTCTCGTATAAACTGGCTTCAATGTATTTCTGTAGACTTGGCTCGCCCGTCAACCCTTTTCTTCTTCTGGTCTTCATGACAAAGTCTCTTGCCAACGACTCAGTCGGCACTGGTTGCAATGGGGGCAAATAGCAATCCTGATCCAAGGGATCTCCAGGGACAATCTCCCAACGATCAAAGGACAATGTGCATGAACCTTGTCCCTGCGAATGAAGCTTGATATCCGCGTCCAAACCAATAGATTCTATTACAGGGACTTTCCCTTCGATATGGTACAACTGTGTACCAGGAATTGGTGTCTCATCTACCAAGTAGCCTCTTCTTTTGCTCAACAACTTTGACACCACTTGGATGGCTTTATAAGTACAGGTGGCGTGAACCACGTATATGGGTTCCATCAACCGTGGCGATGCAGATAAAAACCCAGCATAGCAAGCCCTTCTGGTCATAGGTATTATCTGAGTCCCACTCCGTTGAATTTCAGACCCGTTTAGCACAGCATCTAAGATTTTAAACTTGGTATTTCTTATTGGTTCATCACAGAGCGGACCTTCATTCACACTCCATTTGAACCCTTGGCAAATCGAACTCTTTAAAGACAATAAAAGTTTCTTATCAGTTTCGTCTTCAAGAGTATCGTCCATCAATATGTTAGGCGAATTCAAATCGTCTGGCCCAAAGTACCAAACAGATCTGGCTGATAAGGCATCCCAACCAAACTCTTCTTTTAAGTACTTTGCTGTTGTCTTCGTAGGTTGACTCAAGTCAATCTTTCCTAACTCAATGGCCTTACTAAGTGCTGGGTCTTCAATTGGTTCTGCAATGATCGAAATCAGATTGCTTTCAGAAGGCGTCTTGGTAGAAATCTTGGTGATTGACTGATCAATACACGTTTCGCTGAATTTGGCCAATGGATCGCTGACCTTGATCTCCAAGTCGTCAGTGAAGAAGCGACGTAAGTCATGAAGAATACAGTCCATGTAGAGTTCTCCAGGAGCGAGAACAACGTGTTCACCATTTTCCTCCACATTAATGACACTTGCAAGATAGGATTTGTTGACTTTCCTTAAGCCGTCCAAAAGCTTGGGTAGTTCAGCTGGGTTCGCGGGCTCCACTGCAACTTTGAACACAGAACGGTCTCCATAACGAGGAAAATGAAATTGTATATGATCTTGAGGTGCTTCTGCTGGAAGCAACAAGGCGGAATTCGTTACAATTGAATCAATTCCGCCAACTATAGCAATACTTCCAGGCGGAGCCTCATTTACAGCAAACTTGTACCGTCCACCCGGAATATACAATTGGTCAATCATCTCAATTCTGAAATCATCTGGATCAGTTGAAAAATTTTCACCGATCACCTTTACTCTGTTCCCAATCTCAAGGGAACCACCATACACTCGTACTAACGAATAGAATTTCGATGCATCAGCCAGCTCCACAAGTTTAACTACTCGGGCAAGAGGTCCTGAAATCTTTGGGGAATCACAAAAGGATGTTACTGCAGAAACAAACCCCTTGCATTCACCAAAGATCGCCTTAAACACGTCTTTTAGCAAGAATTGAATGTCTTGCTTATACTGGCTCTTGTGGAGCAGGAGGCCAAAGTTGTTCCATAAGAGTTCGGGTAACTTACTCGTTCCTGGATCAGAAGTGAGAGTATACGTTATTATCTTGTAGATTGGTTCAAGGATAAATGAGTTAAATGTTCTGGGGTTACTTGTGTTCTTGGTAGAAAACTGGTTTATTTGCTCGTCATAGTAGATGTCACCCCAAAGTCTGCGAGTAAACTCCTCTGGGTCAATTTTGGTAATATTATGAGTTTCGAAATAGTGCTGTGTGAATGATTTCAACGTGAAGCTAAAGTCCAAGTCTGCTGATGCAAACACAACATTTCCGTTTTCAGGCGAGAGCGTTGTACAATGGTCGTAGGATGCAATAAGCTCGTGTGTGTTTATATACTGATTGATGTCATCAATAGTGTATTTGAGTTTATGATAGCAATCTGCCACTGGTAGCCTTAATTCAAGTATAAGGCGATCAAATTTGTTCAACATGAGAACAATTGGGAGGTTCTTCTCAATTATTTCAGACACAAGTTCTTTATCACGAGGAGTAAAGCCTTCAACAACGTCAACGACAAGCACAGCACCGTCAACAGCACTGAGAGCAGCAGTAGATTCGTCACCAAAGTCTGAATGTCCTGGAGTGTCGAGAATATTAAAGACATGAGATGTATTTTTCAAGTCCTGGAGTAAAAGTGTGATAGGTGAAGTTTTGATGGACATACCTCGTGCTATTTCTATTACGTGGTTATCCAGGTAGCGCAAAGGTTTGAAGTTCTTACGTTTCTTGGATAATGTAATCGATGGGGAATGTGTGTGTAGCACGAGTGAGTCAACGAAGGAAGTCTTCCCTGAGTGTAAATTCCCCACAAGAGCAATATTGCAGACTCTATCAGGCACCTGTTTCAAGGTCGTCATCAAGTATTCACGGGAATATATCAATTCAGGTAGAGCTGTCTCATCATTTGCAGTGAAGTCTATCATCATTTTCTTTTCCTTTATAGGCTGGATAACTGGCTCATCTATTATCTGGTCATATGGCTTAATCACTATTGTCTCCACTTCAGGGGCAAATGTATCCCCCAAAGGTTTATGTACAAGCGCACCACCATCACCAATCTCTGCATCATTGGACTCTAGGTCGCTTTCTCTTTCAATGTCGCCAATTTCTTCTACATCGTTCAGAGATTCAGCATCTGAATCAAATGAATCACCAATGGGGTTACCAAACTCGTCATACAACTCTTCTTCGGCCATGTCTTCTTGGTTTCTCTTAGGTTTTAGAGATAATCTCATTTACATCACAACATTTTTGATCATCTCTCACCAAAATATTCCTGCAGGTAAAGCTAATATTACATATACACTAGATATATAGCGTTGTCTACTTGGTGCTGGCTAGAGGCAGCGATGTACGATATGTCTGTTGTGTTGTCCTTTTTTTCTTGTGTGTGTGTGCTTGTGGTTGCTTGGTGAAGTTTGGAGCTTCCAATAGACTGAGCAAAAAGGAAAATTCAACTCAAGGTCTGGTACTTTCTCAACTCGGTCAACAAGGTCTGCAACTGCACGTCAGAAACCTTGTTGGTAAGACTTGGAATCATAGACTTTGCTTCTTCGGCATCTTCACACTCCAAGGTTCCGAGTTGTGCGAGCTCGAAAGGGTGCAATGGTTCAGTAGCCAGGTTGCTGAAATCGTTCAACAACTTCTCCACCGTCTCGGTCGACGAGGAGTTCTTGAACCTGGCAAAGTTAGACAAATAGTTCAACGTCTTGTGCATGATTTCATTGGAGTTGGGCCCGGCCAAGTCCATGTTGGCAATTTCATCTTCTTTATCGTTGTCATCGTTATCGGTTTCGTCAGACTCTCTCTTGACATTCTTATTCTTACGTTCCTTTAACGCAGCTCTGATTAAGAGTCTAGCTTCACTCAAGTTCAAGGCTATCAACTGTTCTGGATCTCCACTGTTTGTTATCTGCGTGAGTTGGAATTCTGGTCCCAACTTCAAAAGAGCAGCATTTTCTTCGTCGTCTATGTTCTGTCTCGTGGCTCTTCTTCTTCTAACCCCAAGCGCACTGGTACTAACGTTCATGTTGGCTGTAATATGTAATGAGAATCAAAACAGAAAGATACTTGAAAAAGTTCACCTTCCAGTGTCAACTTTTTTTGTGCCTCACACATACTCAGATTAAATAATGGGTGCAAAATATTATTTATTAAAAACTATTCATAGGACGAAAAGAAGAGAGAGAAGTAAACCAAAGAACAAGAAATAACGTAAGCCATTTACCTATTGCAAATATCAACTGTCTTGACATCGTTTACAAACGGATGCTTTAACGCTTCCTGTGGTGTCAATCTCTCCAAGGGATTGAGATTGAGTACCTTCGTGAGGAAATCCACAAGAAGTAACCGTTCCTGACATTCCTTTTCAATCATTGTCGTTGTCATCTTCTTTGATGGCAACTTATAATTGAGGATTATATCTTTGAGATGTTGATGCTTGAAATAGTTCTTGTTCTCTTGTTCCTTCTTGGAACCTTCCTCCTTGCCCTTTGTCGTAGCAAGGAACTCAACGTATTCGTCATATGTCTTGATGACGTACTTCTTCTTACCATCCTCAGTCTCTGTAGGTTGAAAGAAATTCAACGCATTACGCCCAACTTCAATCATATGCCGTGGAGGATCTCCCAACATATCAACAATCTTCCAAATCTGATTGTATTCAGAGGTACCAGGAAACATTGGTAATCCCAAGAATAACTCTCCCACAATGCATCCGAGGGACCACATATCTATAGATTCGGTGTATGGCAATCCCAATATCACCTCAGGAGACCGATAGAACCGTGACTGGATATATGTGTAGATTGTCTGTCGTGTGAAACATGCTGACCCAAAGTCAATTACCTTGATATCAGGTTTATCTGGCTGACATAGCAAGATATTCTCCGGTTTTAGATCGCAATGTATCATCTGGAAACCCTTGAGTTGTGCCATAGCCTCCAATAGCTGCCTAGTTAAAAGCTTTACCAACTTCATGTTTAAGCCTTGGAACTGATTCTGTTTGATTAATTCGTAGAGATTTGATGCAAGAAGCTCAAACACCAAACACAAGTGTTCTTTATGCATAAACGTATCCAATAACCGAATAAAGCTCCGGCCATCACTATTCGAGTTCAAAAACTCAAGAAGTTTAACTTCAGTTAATGACTGGTTCATGTATGCCGGCTTGGACTTTATCACTTTAACTGCACATACCGACTGGTTAGACAAATTTTGACATTTCACCACTTGGCCAAATGTCCCGGATCCAAGCAAGTCCAAAACAATATACTTTCTCCCCTCTTCAGTGCCTAGGATATCATTAACATACAAAATATAGTCACTTGCTTCGTTATCGTAGCCATTGTTAAACTTCGGCTCCAGGGGTTTGGTCAATACTCGTTTAGGGTTCGTGGATTTGGAGTACTGGAACTTCTTGGGTTGGCAAATGCTGTAAGTATCAGTTAAATATATTGAAAGCGCATTTGTTGGCGATATATGGAGGGAGTTGACGGAACATCTCCGGTACTTCGGTTGCTGATGGATTTTGGGATGTAAGTCTAGTTTGTTGTATACCTTGGAGAGCTTGGGGGCTGCTCTTTTCTTCTCGGGTAACTGTGATTGCTGGTGAATATTTTGCTGGAACTGCTGATACTGAACAATCAGAGGTGATCTCCCTATCTTAGCCTGCGTGACATACAGCAGATCTCTATCGGGACCGGTGGCCACTGAAGACCGACGTGCCAATCCTGGGAGTGTCAGGAGGCCCTGGATATACTGATCCTGATATGCGGGAGTGTTTTGAGTTGCCAGAGAGTTGTAGTTGTTGTAGTATGACGCGTCGACCGCGGCGGACATACGTCGATCCGCGTTGCCCAACGACACTTCCTGGTTGGTATAGTATTGGTTGAACGGGTTGTCGACTCTTGTGGGAGGATGTATGTAAGGCGCACTTGGTTGTCGTTGATCAGCATGTTCGTAGGTTGTAGGGAGTTGGTTAGCAAACGAAAGCCGCTTACTTTGGTGTTGCTGTTGGAGAAGCAGTATAGGAGCATTCAGGTCTTTTGTAGGCGACTGCGAGAGGCTTGCTGGTGAGAGATTTGCTGTAGGCGGTGCTGGTGAAAACCACGGATTTCTGAAGCCCAGCATCGAGTGCTTTCCCTGTGATTGGGCGCCCAAGTGTGGGTGGTGGTTGTGCGAAGTTAGTGGTTCCTGGTTGTCTGGGGGCTGACTGTAGCCCAGTGGAGGCATATGCCAATTTCCTCCAACGGAATTATGCCTATGGAAGTTATAGTTCTGCGACATCGAAGCGTGGGTATTCACTGACACATGAATATATAGGTTTGGGCCTAGCCTTTTTGTTGGTTGGGAGGGAGAGTTTCAGGTGTTCCCCCGATAACTAAGGTCACGTGCATGAGCTAAACTCATACTTTTATTTTTATTTTTTTGCCATGCGACAACCGGGAAAAAGGTGGGGACCACCTTTAGGTTTATTACTTGATCAAAGATGGAAATTCTAGTTCGTGAAAGATAATATACATTATGGTCTATAGAAGGCTCAGGTACCAGTAGCAGCGGCAGGATTGTATCAAAAAAAAAATAATGTTTTTTTTTTTGTTATGTACAAGTGAAAAAAGAATCATTAGGCAGTGAGTTTTGGTTGTTCCTCAGGGTATGCTGGGGCCATGGCTGGTTGAGCAAAGAATCTCGACATCATCATACCAACACCTTCAAAGACACCCAACAAACATGCACATGTAATGGCGGAATTTCTGGTATGTCTCCAGCCACCTCTGACAGCTAATGCACCACCAGTAAAGAAACCAGCAATAACGGCGTTCCATGCATCTTCTCTCTTCCTCACGGCCTTGACAGTACAGTCAAATGTTGAAAACAAGCCACCCCAGACACCCAAGTTACCTCCAACAACAGGTGCTCTCGACTTGATGGCGGAAATCGAACCGTATCCTCTTTCTCCGTATGGCGAGTTACGGAAACCCTTGATCCCGTGCCACACAGTACCACCAATAGCACCCATAGCAAAGGCACCACCGAAGTCACTCAAGATGACAATAGGACATGGATCTCTAGAATGGTCAGCAGACATGATATAGTTTGGATGGCTATGACTGGATTAATATATTCAGTTTAAAATGGCAAATTTTTTATGAGGTCTCGGAAATTTAATTTTTCAGACTCACAATTACGCTACGCTCAGTAAGCACGGGCATGACATAGATCTCTAATTGATGTGGATTTAGAGATGACCAAGACTCTGTCTCTCTCTTTCTCTCTTTATCTATAAAAATTACCGGCTTCGTACCTGAAAGAGAACTTCGCTTTCGCTTACCTGGGAGATATCCTGTTCGTCTCCACTGTCATAAAAAATTGCCGAAGACGTGGATTGTCTCGGTTGGGGAATGTGAGTATCTTTATGGTGTTCACTTTCTGTACCTTCTTCATCTTCAAGGACAAATTCACTGACCATCTCGTAGTTTGCTCTTCCAATTGAAGATGTATTATGCAACCCAAAGTACTCTGTATCAATCTGGGGTCCTGTAAACGTAGTTTTGCCCCAGCCCCAGTATCCAATACTAGCAAAGGCTGCGAAAGTCAGAATCACAACCGAAGCATAGTTCATTGAAAACGCCGTCAAATGCTTGATCACCGGAGGAAGACACAAGATAACAAGCAGAAACACCACCCAAGCAACCGAAAGGCCGTTAACGATCCATCCGAACATCCGTAACCGGAAAGCAGCACCGCTGATTTTCCTTCTTTTGTTTAACATAAGACACAATATCGGAATCCCGTTTGCTATGGCGAGTGACACCACTGAAGCGCCCAAAAAAGCATTGAATGCCGAGGCAGATATCAAGGAAATGAGACAGAGAATGCTGCATACGAGCATCGATAAAAGCAAGGCATTTTTTGGCACCCGTTCGCTGTCGACAGAGTCAACTGCAACCCAGTATTCTTTGAACGGTAATCCACCATCACGAGCAAAGGCATACGTGGTTCTAGATGCAGTTGTCAACGCACCAATTGCTTGGAACAACACTGTTCCGATAAGAAGAAGCACCAAGAGAAACGAGACAATATACGAGTCGGTGGCTAGCTTAAACACCAAGTCAATGGGCATGATTTCGGGGGTTTTGTCCAAGAGCAAAGTCAATTCAGGGAGAATGATCAAAAGTGGCAATATAAAAAAGAGACCAGTGACAGTGGCTAACAGTATGGCGCTGATGGCGCCCTTGGGCATATTTCTTTCGGGGTTTTTCACTTCATCAGTAATTGAAAAAAGCATTCCGTATCCGGTGAGGGTAAAGGAAGAGGCCTGGAGCCCCACCATGAACGCTATTGGGTCGGGCCAACCAGATCTTGAGTTATCGAAGGTGGTCAAGATTTGTTTTATAGAGTTTGTCCTTTTAGCAAATAAAATGAGCAAGAAATCTATGGCGACCACAGTATAAATTGACCAGTAGATGCACATTTTGTTGATTGATTCCAAGTAGCGGGAGAACTTGAAGTTGATGAAGCCGCAAATAAGAAGCATAATGTAGTAGATGATGAGGACGTAAATAGCGTCCAGCTTAAAATAAGCGTTTCTGAGGCCAAACACCGATAGGATGAACTGTGAGCCAGAGAACATGATCAGGACGGCGTAGGTCCAATTTCCGATGAGCAAGAACCAGCCGGTAAACCAAGAGCTCACAAGGGAGTATTTTTCATTGCTCAATATGGCACTGAAGTGGTAAACTCCACCTGCTGTAGGGTATTTGGATATTATCTCGCATAAGCTTAACACCACCAAGAAGGAGAAGAAGGCGACCACGATCCAGCCGTAGAGCATCGTTACGTTGGCACCATCGATGAGTGAGATCCATAACGTGGATGAAATGCCAAAGGGGACTCCCATCAACGTGAATCCCAATCCAATTACCGACGTAACGGTAAGTTTCCGCTGCAAATCCTGCTTGTACTTAAAGTGCTCAACCTGCTCGATTTCGTCTTCCTCCAAGTCGTGGAGAAACGAATTGAGGTACCGAACCGGTGCCAGCGACACTAGTGCCTCGGGGATTTGTGGTATGTGTAGCGGCAAGCCCTGAAGAGGACCATTCAGTTCTATCGGAGCCGCATTCTCCGTCGAGGGCATGGTTGAGATCTGATGTAACAAAACTGGGACCCGACTCCGGAAATCGATGGATCTGCGCGCGCACGCAATGCATATAATACATCAGGAATCAACGGGACCCGGTCAAATGTTTATTTCCCTGTTGGGGTTTTAACAACTTAATCGATCATAAAGTTACTTAACTGTGTTACATTAATATTGTTTGTTTGTTGGTTTGGTCATTTTTGATTTTATTTATTATTATTTTAATAATTATTTTTATCACTTTTGATCTATAATTTTATAATTTTTGCAACTAAAAGTCAAAATCACTGTCTTCTTCCTCTACCGGCTTCTGTTGGCGTTCCATCACCGGCAAACTAATACTCTCACTGGTCTTTATATGTACACTACCGATATTCTTCACTGACTTTAAAATGCCACCGATTGGAGCATGTTTTGTCTCCACCAAATACAGCACTACGTCGTTGATGTTGGCAAGAAGCTCGGCCTCACTCCAGTCGCTATACCCCACGCGAATCGACAAACAGGTACCGTTGACCGGGGGAAGAAACGAAGTGTTGCCTGCAATCGACTTCAACTGCGCCCGTACGTACTTGGGCTCGCACCGGTCGTCCTTGAGCTTGGTCGACTTCTTGCCAACAGTTAGTTTGGCGTCGGGGCTCGGCCGCGCCATCTGCACCATAAACGGCACCTTCTTATTCTTGTGGTAGAACTGTGCTCCAAGAATCGATGGAAGGAACTTGTGCACCCGATTGTCGGCCACAACAATATCGTACTCCTTAAAGAGCTTGTACACCTTCTTTGGGTCGCGCGAGATGCTACGAAGCTTGGTTAAGGTGTAGATTTCGCTGAAAACATCTTCTGTAGGCGAGCCTTTCTCCGTCAACGCCTGGCGGTATGGTGTCGATGGATCTTTGGTCACCAAAAGTACCGACTTTTCATTCAACTTATCCAACGGCTTCGACACTGGAATGATCCGCGGCGTATAGTCCTTGGTCTTTGCAAGCGAAATCTTCAAGTCAAGCACAAGATATACTGCTTCAGCACCGTTGCTATGTGCAACAAGTGCCCGCACCGATTTCCTGGCCTGCTTATACGAGTCGGGGCCTAACAAAAACGGCATCGCTTTTCCCACCAAAATCTAGACAATTTTTCGAGATGGATGAGCATCGCTCGCGAAAAATGGAAATCCTACAGGGCCCATATAGAGAGGGGAGGCATGTGTTATATCATTAAAGTTCATGCACCAATTCTTTTCTTATATATTGTTTTTTTTTATATTTTTAACCTGGACTTGTACATAGTTGTCTAGTCACCACGTAATGCGCGTATGACGGCTGGCCGTCTCATCATGTATTTGGTCCACTTATACACCTCGGGGAACTCGACCTTCAAGTTGATGCCAATGCGGTCCACGACGTTATTCCAGGGAACAAAACTCAAGTCGGCAACAGTGGCACGGTCACCAACCAACCACACGGGATAATCAAAGTATCTCGACTGTGACAACGGAGTGGTGCCCGCACTGTACGCCGCAGCGTTCTCTACGTCCAAGTCCATGATCAACGCTTCTCTTCTTTCGGCAAGTGCCATCTCAATTACTCCGTATACTCTTCTCACTTCGTCTGTGTATCTCTCAACTGCACTAGGAACAGGACAGCTGTGGAAGTATCTGAAGTGTAAAGCCTGGCCAATCATTGGAGCGTGGCCCGAGGTCTGGAAAAAGAGCCACGATGAGATCTGGGACTGTTCAACGAAGTTATCAGACCATAACGAACACTCACCGTTTTCCTTCAAATACTTCGAGACCAAGTAGAGGATGATGGCGCCGGATTCCCAGATCGACGTATTTTCGTTGAAATGGTCAATCAACGCAGGTACTCTGGCGTTGGGATTTATGGTGACGAATTCCGGTGCACGCTGTTCTCCGTAGTTGAAGTCCAAGAAGATGGTGTTGAAAGGTAAGTTCAATTCCGATAAAATGATGGCGACCTTGAATCCGTTTGGGGCCGAGCGGTGGGAGAACAAAGTGTAGCCCTCAGTAGGCTGGTTCTGGAAAAAGTGAGTGATACGGGACTGCTGCTGCTGTGTGGTAGCCTCGCTTTGTAGTTGTTGTTGCAACAAGTTCAAGTTGACCTCGTTCTGTTGCTGGTCCGTGAGGGACACCGACTTCAAGCCGGCAGATAAATTGGAGATCGTGCTTGGATTCGCTTTGTTACTATTAGTGGTCGACATGACATATGTTTTTTAAATGACTTGGATGGGTGGATGGGCGTGTGTGTGTGTGTGTGGTGTGTGATCCTATGGCTATGGGTCTCGGGCTTGCGGCTTTTTTAATGTGGTGTGTGGGGGCCGTGCTGTGGTCGTGGCTGATCGTGGATGCGGTTAGCGGCAAAATCTGGGTGCTCTATACGTTTTGTGAACGGCAATTATGTCAAAAAAACACACGGATGTAATGGCAGGGCGTTTTGTATGGCGGCCCGGGGGATCTGCTGTGGTTGTCTCCTTACGTCAATGCCCTCTGGTATCCTCAAACTTTTTTCTTCGCGGTGTCAAAGCTTGGGCACGGGCGCACGACCCGCGGAAAAACGCCTACCGGGCCCGGAACCAGAGCCGCGCTGGCTGCAATAGATAAGAACCCTTGGAATCGCTCCCCATCTGCCTTTTGGTCTTTCAGTTTTTGGGCTAAGGTTTTGGGATGACTATTGAGTTCCATATTGCTGTTCTTGTGACCGATACGGTTGTGGTTGAGGGCCACGGTGACTTTGGCGACATGACATGCCGCTTGTTACAGAAATTGCCCTGGCCAGTATGCAAGTACCAGGTGTCGTTCGACGAAGGTGTCGATTACCACCACCAGCTAGACGCAACCTACCACGAGTTGAAGCAGGGGTTGGCCGATGGGTTGATCAAGGGGGTGTTTTTGACCGGATCCCGTACCGACTCGTTTGCATCCGAGATCCCATGGGTCGCTCTGCTCGATGCTTTCATCACCAATACCCTCTTTACAACCACCAACTTACCAATTGTCGGCGTGTGTTTTGGCCACCAGATCATCGCCAAGAATCTTGGTGCGAAGGTCGGAAGAAACACCGTGGCAGGCTGGGAGTGCGGCACTACGAGCGTCACTGTCAACCCGCAGGTGTTGCAGCTGTCAAAATCGCCGTTCACGCCGCACGTCTCCGAACTGGTGTTCAACATCTCGGAACACCACCAGGACATTGTCCATACAGTTCCTCCCGCCTACAACGGCACCGAGTTTGTCGCCATTGGATCCTCTCCAAAGTGCGCTGTCCAGGGTTTATGGAGCTCTGATGGTCCCCTAAAGATTTTGACCTTCCAAGGACACCCGGAATTCTCGCCTGAAATTACCGAAATTCTACTCGAACCAAGCGTCCGTGAAGGCTACTTAACCCGGGAAGAACACGCCGAAACTGTGTCTCGTACCAGATCGGTTCCCACAGACTCGGCTTTACTTACCAACGTCATCCATGACTTCTACGTCAACTAATATAGTTTAATTATAATCCATACATTTTTCTTTAGTTAAGTTTTTATTCTTTTTTGGGAAAAAAAGAATGAGTCTCTCGCTAGTTTATTTGAAACTTGTCAAACTTGTTGGTTGGCGCCACAATGTCGAGTCCCTGGAGCTTTCCGCCAGGATTCATCAACATCGGATCGGGCGTCACCAACCGTTTGCTCAATGTTCCGTTGATCAGCTTCAGTTCCTGCAACTTGGCTTCAAGTTGCTTGATCTTATCGTTAGCCGACTTCATCTCATGTAAATGGTTGGTGGTGAGCTGACTCACAACTTCACGTAACTCGTCGCGCTGCGTCCGGAGCGTTGCAATCGCTTCCTGCGACTCATCGTAGCTTACATCGTAGTCCATATCGGGCGTCAACATAAGCTGCCGCGCTCCAGTGGCATTGCTGCTCTGCAAAACCCGTTTCTCCAACTCAGGAATCACCTTAAACTTCAACTCGCTGTTTTCCTTCAATAACTCGTTATACTTATCAAGCAAATTCTGGTCCTGTCCGTTGTGATATGACTCATACTCACTCACTTTATACTCAAGCTGGTTCACCAAGTCGTTCTTAATGAGCAACTGCTTGTATAACTCGGTCTTTTCATAGTTGAGCTTGAGCGGACTGGGTGATTGTCCATTCTCAAGTAATAATGCATGCTCCTCACTGATGAAGCGTAACCGTCTTTCCTTGTTCAACTTCTCCTGCATGTCTGTCACCGTCGCCAGGTTTACAATCACCTGCTTCATCTGCTCATCACTAGGAATACTGTTCTTCAACCGGCTCTCCAACGACAACTCACGCTTGATCGAAGACGCCAATTCAGTCGTCACCAACTCTAATTCCGTCATCAACTCATTGTTACAATTCATGATACTAAGCTCCTCCTTAGTAAACGACAACGGTGTCTTGGCCTTCTGCAGGGCAGTAGAAACACGACGCAGATGCGTACGCAGGTGAGTGGTTGACGATGAACGCGTTAGCACCAGTACATCGTCACCATCGTCTTCTCTGACCGATTTCGATTTCGATAACCGTCTAAAGATCTCCTTAGACTTTCCTGATAACGAAAAGCGTTTCTTCTTTTCTTTGGAATGCAAATCTGAGCTGTTATAACCACTTTCCAGCACCAACGTAGAACTATATATATCACTGGTGTTAGTGGACCGTAATGGAACGTCGATATCTTGCTCAACATAGCCGTTGACTGGAACCACATGCGAAGTGTTGGATGCATTATCTGTGGTTGGAGGCGATACCAATGTATCTGGGTAGTTGGAACTTCTGTCAGAAGAATCTATCCTTGCCCCAACACTTGGGGCAGCGAGATCATCATCTTCGTCTTCATCGTCAGAGTACAGCGATTCGTTCCCTTCTTCAATCTGACTGGTGCGAAGCGAAGTAGAACCACTATACTCATTCGATGTCATCCGAAAGTTGCTGAATGCAGTGTTCGCTACCAAGGACTTGATTGTGCCCTGTTTCTTGGGGCCACCGGTATCGTATCGAGGCGACCCTCTTTCCTTCAAGAGCGAGTTCTCATAATCTGATGACTGTCCGTCAAACAAGTCATCTTCTTCGACGTCTGCTCTTACCTTGCGGGGCAGGATATCCTTCTTTCCGGGTGTGAATTCAAGTGCCGTAACAAATACGTCTTTGGCATGCGAGGTATTTTCCGCCGAGGCACCAATTGTCCGGAACTTGTCTCGATTATCATATCCCCTATCCTCGGTATCTATCATTGATTCTCGTTTGTCATGAGGACGCACATTAAACGAAGGAGAGATATGAACTTCCTCCTCCTGTGTAGATTCAAGCGCTGTACTGTTTCTGAAAGGTGTCTGCGTCTCTGCATTCACCGGTGTCTGTATGGTTTCGTCCTTTCCCGTTTCTTCGTCATTATTAAAAAAGTTGAGCTTTCTCAACCGCATTGAGTTGTTCTTCTTCAAGGTAGATTTACGTGATAATGACACGTTATCCTCCTGTGGGTCAAATTTGTAGATAGCTTCGTCTTCCTCGTCATATCCGAGCGGAGACGAAACTTGTTGGGGTTTGTTTCTTCTGGGGTCAAGACGGCTATTCATCTCTTCCTCTTCTTCTTCAACAACATTCATTAATGAGTCGTTGGAATGCAGTGCCAGGTAAGGACTTTGTGACTGTGGAGGCTGGAGACCTGATCCGTTGCCGTATCCCATGGGGGGTTGTTGGAACTGTTGCTGTGGTGGAGCTCTGGGAGCACCGACAGGTCCTGGAGCTCCATTTGAGTTAAGAGACATTGTTCGTGGATTGTTGGGGTACTGTCCATTTTGCATGTACGCTCCGTTAGAAGGTTGGGGACGGCCTTGAGGCCCAGGATAGGACTGCTGCTGTGGATGGAACATAGGATGGGGTCCGTTGGAGTTGAGAGACATCGTACGTGGAGCATTTGCATATGTAGAAACTGGAGCACCACCATATGGAGCAGCACCACCAGGGCCTGGAGGCGGTGGTAGTTGCTGGTAGCCATTGCTTCTCATGGACATGGCACGAGGACCCTGTGGGGGCGGTCCGTAATAGCCGTTAGGAGGTCCTGGCATTGGCTGGCCACCTTGTCTATTAAAGGACATTGCTCTGGGCGGTCCGTTGAGTGGATTTCCTAACGACATGGCTCGGGAATAGTCGCCTCCTTGCCCGTACGCATTAAGAGACATCGCCCTGGGGTCCTGGAAGGGCTGTTGTTGGTTCATTTGTTGCTGTTGCATGGGATTTCCTCCTGCAAGAGACATGGCACGGGCACCCGATGCAAGGGCCATTTTCTTTTGCAGGTTCATTTGTTTTCTGTACTGGACGTTCGAGATGTTTTTGGACGACAAGTCCAACTTGCCGTTGGGTCCAATGGTGGGTATTATCGGCGTCGTATCCAATCGAGTAGCGTTTCCCGCATAAGGACCTTGGTGCCGGATGTGTGTGATATCGTCGAATGAGACGTTCGCGCCGTTGGTTAGCTCAAAGATATCTGCGCCTTTGTCGTCATCAAAGTTTCCTGGGGTTCTGTTTCGGCGAAAAAGCCGTTGAACGCCCTGTGAAGTCAGCGAGAGCGAAGCTTTACGCGATCCAGCCCCGTTGGGATTGGAAAGTGGAGTCATCAAGTCGTAGTTGTCGTACTGGGGCTGCACTGCTCCCATCGCGCCATCGCTGTTCAAGAGTTGCTGCCTTAGCCTTCCACGCTGGGTGTTCATGCCCGCGTCCATGGTGTGTGTACTATAGTACTAATCTGGTATGGTTTTCTGGTGGATATGAAGGGATTTGCACGGCCAATAATTAGTGTTGTTGGTAGCCGCCGGTTGCCTTGATCGCCCTGGAAACCTCGCTAAGATTGGTTTTTTTTTTTTTGCAGTTAGTTCCTGAAACTTGGGAAAATCTTTTCCTGGTGCTTTCCACGTGCGCCACCAGAAAATTATCGCCGACAGGCCAATTGTCGCCGGGATAGAGGCTTAACTGGAAGACACGGAATGCTTGTAGCGAGAAGGAGAAAAAGGTTCTACAATATATTTTCTTCTCTTTTTATCTTCTCTTCTTTTCTACGATGGTTTAATGGGAAAATTACACTGCGTTATTGACGGTGTGTGGTTTTCCAAGTAATTCTTTACAAGCTGTTAATGCCAAAACGACCATGCGACTCCTAAATATTTAGCGATATCAGGCAGAATGGGACTCTCAAACGGGACGTCTCCAGTCCAAAGATAAGGTGGACGGAGTCCCGCGACAAGGGTGTGGATGTGCATGACCCTCGCTCGTTATCTTACAAAGGATCATAACACAATTCTGGATTAAAACTAGGTAAGAGAATATCTCATGATACCCTGTTTTCCCCATGCCGTTAGGACCTAAATATTGTTGGCGGCGGCTACATATCAATCATTGAGACTGGACAAAAATGTTCGGGACGGACTTATTTTTCGCGCGTAACTTCCTGACTTATGTTTCTTGAGGTTCTATTTCTCTTTTTTGTTGCAGGATCGACCCCAGTATCTTTTTTCTCTCCCTATTTTTATTTCTTTCGCTTTCTTTTTTTTTATTTTTTTCTGTTGTATTTCGTACCTATTCTCTTTACTTACTCATTAACTACTCTGCCAACAATCGGGTACCGCTTGCTGAAGAACACACCCCATCTATCAATAATCTCGTTCTCTTTATCGCCCAAATCGTCCACATACCACGTCGTGTCCGTCACCTTATCAGATCCAGCCTGTTTGGGCGTCAATTCAAGCACATTGAGCCCCAATAACCGCGACACATCCTTGCCCACCAACCGGTGGTATCCCTTACCAGGGCCATAGCTGTTGGGGTTCTGTGTAACATCGTAGATAAGACCACGGATCGCCACGTAGATTTTTGGCGAATTAGTCCCGTTGTACTGAGCCAATTGGCTATGTGTATATTTAGGAAGCGTCTCGCGATCAAGGCCACGGTTGTACTGTTCCGTTTCGGTAATCTCAGCCATAGTTTGGTTTCTGGGGGAACTTCAGTCGCACGCACTGTTCTCTAGTAGGTTTTAAAAAAAATTAAAAAAGAAGTGTATATGTGATATTGGGCCAGGCACGACTTCTCATCTACTAAAATACCTAACCGAGACTTTCAAACTAAACTTGGCTGACCCACCAGAACCCATTCAAATGGTAAGTATTATTCTCTATAGTCCTCAGCAAACATATCTAACATTTTAGACCGATACAGAAAAGTATCCTCCCAGCATACAGCAGCTTTTTGCGCCGAAACCGCCGCTTCTATACATCCCACCCTCCGATTACCCTCCAGAGAAGCGGTCCACAGGCAAAATAACACCGCTAGCTAAACTCAAAGCAGCATATACAGCATACATAACAGACGAACTCCCAGAAATAGAAGCATCACAGGCTGTGGTACCGCCATCACGACACCAGAAACAGGTGGAAATTCAAAAAAGGCGCCAGACTCGCATCAAAGAATCCCAGCAGCGACAGCTCCAGGAATGGAACGACCATTCGATACTCCAAAAGAACGAAAAAGAGTTTATGAAAGATCCGTACCGCACAGTTTTCCTCTCACGGATTGACTACAGCGTGACGGAACTAGAGCTTTCCAAAAAGTTTAACCAGTTTGGGGTCATTGATTCCCTTAGAATTATCCGCGACCGTCAAGGAAAATCACGCGGTTACGGCTTCTTGGTATACGAAAAGGAAGCAGATGCACATGCTTGCGTGACCGAGTTGGCGCGCCGTGGTATTAAGATCGGTCTGCGCCATGTGCTTGTCGATATCGAACGGGGCCGCTTGGTGCGTAACTGGAAACCAGCAAGACTCGGCGGAGGATTGGGTGGACGACATTATACGAAACCAGGCCGGTTTTCCGGCACAGCTTCGGCTGCTGCCAGTGGAAGAAGACTTAATATTTCGAGTAATCCGGCAATTCCCAGCCATACATCGTCGTACAGACTGCAACCGTACTCCGGAGGAGGAGGAGGAGGAGGTGGTGGTTCCAGCTACAAATCAGCATCGTCATCGTACTATCCACGCGAAAGGTCCAACCCCGAAAAATCTGTTCGTGATAAGTACGCCAAGTACTCTTCTATCAGTAGCTCTAACGCCTCCTCATCGCATTCTGGCTCCAATACCCGCTCCATTAGAAGCATACGGCAGCGTGAATAAGATTCGCAGCCATTCCTTGCCACATTATATGCAGAGGTCCGCCATGTATCTATACAGCAAACATTTCAATTCTAAGATTATCTTTTCTTTTGAGTTATATTATGACATAACAAACAGTAATAACGTAGCACTAAATATTACTAGTTATGTACACATTAACCTCCAACTCTAGCAATCTTTTCGATTCAGTAGTGGTTGGGGAATTAGAAAGAGCGTGTAACAGCAACCTGCACATAACCGTTTCACTATTCTTTTTGACACAAATTTGGCCACAGGAAGAGGTACGTTCCATCCAGCAAGAGAAAATGTCGGACGATTCTGGCTACAAGAAGAGGAAGTTGAGCGAGGAAATACCAACATCATATGATTCTGTCAACATCGAGCAGCTTACAGCCACGATTACCAAAGCTGTAACTGCCAGATTTGAGGAACGCTTCTCGAAGCTTGAACAAGAAGTCGCTGAGTTGAAGAGCATTATCCCAAAGAATTCGACAGAAACCACAATTACACCAGTTTTAAAGGCTCCAGTTCTTGAAAGAAAATCAGTCCAAGATGTACAACAACCAAAGAACCAACCAAAGCACACATTCGGTGCCAGCTCTTTTGCAACATCGGGCCTGTTGAAGACATCAACTCCACTCAACTCATTTGTCTCCAATGGTGATGAAACGCTGACCGCACCTAACACAGCTGAAAACTCCCCGGCACCACTGTCAACCGCTACACACCATGTGTTTGGCGCCACTTCATCCTTTGGCAAAAACGTGTTGGAGAATATCAAGAATAAGAAAAACGTCTTTGATAGCTTACCATCTCAATCGAGCCAGATCAAGTCTGATACGACACCAAAGCCAGTGGGTAGTCAAGAAGAACCGGCGAAGGCCACTGTTTCCAGCTCTTTTGGTGCACACTCGCGTTTCAATGGTACTTTCCTTGCAGCCACCTCGAAAAAGTCATTCTTGGATGAGGAATCAAAAGAAGAAATCTCTTCACCTACTGGAGACCAAGTGCAGCCAGATGGAAAGAAAGCAACCCAGCAATTCAAGCAGGTCGATCTTGCACCCACCACGGTGCAAACTGGAGAAGAGGATGAAGATTCACTCTTTACTGTTACTACCAAGATTTTTGCTCTTGATTTGACCAATATTTCCGATGGATGGAAGGAAAGAGGATTGGGACTGTTGCATTTGAACCAATCAAAGCACAATAGTAAGGATGTGCGTTTGGTTATGAGATCGCAAGGTCTTTTAAGAGTGGTGTTGAATTATAAGATCAATAGAAACACTGAGCTCTTGAAAGGATTGGAGGCTAGTTTGACCCCAGGGAAATTCCTTCGTCTCAATTCGGTTAGTTCAGAAGGGAACCCAATCCAGTACTTGTTGAAATTTGGTAATGAAGCTCTGAGAAACGAGTTGGTGGACATGATCGAAAAGTTGAAGAAGGAAATTTAGAGTAGTTGATCGCAGTGGATGTTGTATATTATTAATGTAAATTCTAAGCTTTCTTGAAGGCAATGCTACAGATGGTGGACCCTTTTACTCCACCAAACTGGAAGCTGGGGTACTTGATTTTGTCCCAAACTTGTAGGGAGCTGTTGGAAGTAATGATATTTTCCAATTCCAGTTCGGTAAAGTTACATGAAGTAATGAGGAGAATGGAGTCGGTCTTCATCAATTGTTCGACCTGGCCAGCATAGATATCCATACCGATTTTGTCGTTGTGTATTGGTTCCTGGTTCAAAGCAATCGCATCCAACGTACCTTTATCCAAAAGGATGTCAAACTTGTTTTGCCTAAGAAAGGGGTTCTCCTGAAGGAGTAAGTCGACTTGCTGGAACTTGAATGGGTCGTCAGGATACTTTTTTTGGGCGATTTCTCCAGCAAACTTGACGGAATCTGGGGAGTAGTCAACACCAGTAAAGGAGAACTGGAGCGAGCCTTCATATTCTTCTTGTAGCTCACTATGGAGCTCGAACAAGAGGTGACCGTTCCCAGTGCCTAGATCAAGTACTGATATTTCGGTGGAGGCAAATGATAATTCATCTTCGTTTAATTTATCCACGAGAAACTGGATCATCTTGGCCTCGGCATCGGAATCCTCGAACCAGCATTCACCAGTATCCTCGTCATTATGGGTAAAGTTTTCAATTTCTTTGCGGTAGAAATTGTTCCAGCTACTGTTAGGGCCATGCTATAACCAAATATGAACAATATACTTACTACTCCTTTGTCCCCAACTTGGACGAGTTTAGTCTGAGATCTTCGGTCATAGAGGGATTAAATTTTCACTGGTAGAAATCCACGATAGTTCCTAAAAAAATAGCCATCAATTTTATTTGAGACAGAAGCATGAGCGATAACATGGAAGTTCAAGAGGAAACTCTCATTGATACACAAACCCAACAGTCTTATAGAATATGGAAGAAGAATGCTCCGTTTCTCTACGATTATCTTGTGACGAGCTCATTGCTCTGGCCGTCGCTCACCGTTCAGTTCTTTCCTGATCTCACCACGAACGACGATGTTGTGTTCCAGCGCTTACTCCACGGTACCTTCACATTGGGACAAAGTACAGATAGAATTTCAATCTTGCAATGGCCGCAATACAAAAACCTCAACCATAACATCCAGGTCAACAAATTGGACTACAATCACGACAAACAAGAGTTTGAAATCCAGACAAAATCCCTTCACAAGCCACGCGTTCTTCAGCAAATAAATCACAACGGAGACGTGAACAAGGTCCGCTATATGCCT
Organism: Teunomyces lycoperdinae; assembly: GCA_030574955.1. Taxonomy (NCBI): domain Eukaryota; kingdom Fungi; phylum Ascomycota; class Pichiomycetes; order Serinales; family Debaryomycetaceae; genus Teunomyces; species Teunomyces lycoperdinae. The sequence continues at coordinate 69,096 of JAJMFY010000010.1, forward strand.
CAGAAACCTAATGTGTTGGCTAGCAGCAACAATACCGGCGATGTGGTAGTTTATGAACGGACAAAACACGCTAACTTTCAGAACTCAATCACCAACGAGCTCAACCGGCCACAACTCCGCCTTACGGGTAAGACGAAGCAAGATCTGGTTGACATATTTGCTCTCGACTGGAATCAGCAACATGAAGGACTGTTGGCCACTGCAAATATGGCTGGTGATGTCAATATATTTGATATCCGCAGCAATTACAGTCGAGAAAACACCACCATGCAACAGACGCAATATATCGACAACGGAAACGATATTGGAGTCAACGATATTGAATGGTTCCCTAACCACGACTCAGTTCTAGCATTTGTGGACGACAATGGGTCCATCAAGATATACGATACGCGATCCAACGCCATCGCTCGCCAACATACTTCATCGTCTACCGCAATTAACCTGATCAGCATAAGTCCGTTACAGACTTCAGTGATTGCTACAGGAGACAGCGATGGGCTTGTAAATATCTGGGATCTTCGAACTTTCGGACTGGAAAATACCACACCGATAAAACAACTTAATCACCATTCAGATTCCATCACCCAGTTGAAATGGCACCCGAAGCTCAATAACGTATTGGGTTCGTCTTCCTCGGATAAACTGGTGAAGCTTTACGATGTTGGATTGGAAGACGAGTTGTTGTTTGTACATGCGGGACACATGTTGGGAGTCAACGATTTTGACTGGTCGTTCCATGACGACTGGCTCATTGCCAGTGTTGCTGATGATAACTCGCTCCATGTCTGGAAACCGATTGGACGTTCCTAGGTTTCTACATCACCACTTTCTTCTGTCTCTTATTGATTTTTGTACGAATATGTATTATATCTAGTTCATAACATTCTTAGTTCTTAGCAAATAAGTTTTCGATTTCAGTGACAGATTCAGCCAAAACCTTATCTTGGAACTTAGGGTTTTCGAGTTCCTTGTTGACCTTTTCCAAAACCGACTTGACCAATTGTTCTTGTTCCAATTGTCTTTGTTGTTGTTCGAATCTGACCCAAGCGTCCAAGGTTGACTTGGCTTCAGCAGCGACAGCAATCTTTTGCTTCAATTCAAAAGCTTCAGCTTCCAATTGAGCAGTTTCCTTGGAAATAGCAAACAATTGCTTGGTGGTAGAGACAACGTCCTTCAATTGAGAAACAGAAGAGATTCTGTCTTGGACAGCAGAAATGTGCTTGGTTCTGGATTGGTTCAACAAGTCGTTGACCTTCTTGATTTCACCGTCGGCCCATTCGGTGTACAATGGAGCAACAAACTTGGCAACCAAGGTGGTGAAGGCAGCGAAGGTAATAACCAAGATGGTTTCGTCGTGAATAACAACCAATTCGTTGGAGATACCGTAGATGGCAGCAGCTGCAGAGGTAGCTAAGATACCAGTCTTAGACAAGTAGTTGTTACCTGGCAAAGCATCGACGATCGAGGTAGCCTTCTGCTTTGGTTCAACTGGAGCTGGCGTAGAAAGGAAACGCAAACCAATTCTATTAAACAGTTAGTAAATTATAACAAATATGGAAAAAGTACTTCCCATTGAACACATATCAACGCTGACAAATCTCATACATTTGTGTCTGAACCATCGACAATGCTTCACATTTCACTTCCACGTCTTCCATGGATTTTCATCCTTGGTTGAGTACGTGTATAATCGTCATCGACACGGTTGTTCGGTAGGAGGGATTTATTGTATGTGGTACTTACGGAACTTGACGTGCAGCCATAGGACGAACAGCCCTGAATGCAATTCTGTTAATCATGGACATCTTGAATACGTTGCTGTGATTTGTATGTTAATTTTCAGTGAGTTTTTTTGGTTACTTTCGGACGAGCTTCGGGTCGAAAAATTGATTTTGATTGGAAGATGTCGACTTCCTTTTTCGGAAGGATCCTCACGCGTTTTTCATTAACGTTACATAAAACTCTTCATTACTATTATACAGGATAGGAACTCCATCATTTATTATGGCTGTTGTTCTTCGAACCGTGCTTGCATTATACCATGAATTGCCTTGTCAGTACCAGCTCTAGCTGCTGCTAATTGTCTCGCTATATCCTGCTTCAAATCACTTGTGTACGAAGACGACTGTTTCGATGTATTAATACCGAAGATCAAGTCATTCGCTTTAGCTTGTGCCTGCTGCAAGATCGAGTTCTGCAACGACTGCGAGATTGCCTGTACACTTTCTCCCGAGTCAATCAAGTCTAGCTTTGGTGGTTCTGTGATGGCCTCTTTTGAGGTGACGGGTAATTCTTCATCAGGTTCTTCTTCAGTTTTGTGGGGTTGTTGCTGAGAAGTTATGTCTTCAGCATCTCTCCTCTTACCTCGATTCCTTCTCAAAGCAGCTAAGCGTGCCTTTCTGTCACCTGACAGCTCCTCTAAATCCATTGTGTTTGTCTAATCAGAACCTCTTTTTCTGGAGTGGCTTTTTCGGTGTTGTAGCGCGTACCAAAAGTATCGGGAAAAAAATATCAGGCAGTCCATTTGCCAATTTTCTTTGCAGCCATTTTTCTCTTTATCAATGAACACTCCAATAAAAGTCCAAAAACCACTCACACCTCCCACTTCTGTGGCAAAAAGACAACCTATCAACTTACCACCCAAACGACGCAAAAAAGTACTCCTTTTACCCAGAAAATTACCGTCTAATACAATATTTGAAGACCCAGTACCACTTCACAGTTCACTTTTATTACCTAAATCTATTACAGAAACACACAACTCCAAGCCAGCTCCTTCAAAAGGCAGAGTTTTCCACGTCGACCTAAAATTTGGTCCCTAAATACTTCATGGCTATATCCACAAGATATGTATCGGGGATTTGCATGTGGTCCCCATTAATCTTTTCAAACACCAATTTGCCTTCAAAGAACAATGTCCTAAGTCCAATCAAGTCTTGCTGGAAAATCTTCGTTCTTGCCACTGGCACCACCTCTCCCGTTTCAGTATCGATTTCAGTAAACCAAGCTGATTCCTTTGGTACCAATGTGGTATCCTCATCAAATTGAATCATAACAAACTTGTTTATTCTGACGAGGCTTTCCTTATAAGAGGAGTTAAAACTCCTTTCATTGTTCACATATGCCAAAAAATTAGAATGTTTGAGATATTGTTCCATCTGGCTTGGATCACGGAAGTATTGGGCAGGTATTATCCGTTTTTGAACGGTGTCATACCAAACTTGCTTCTTAAGAAGTGAGTTTCTCGTGCGACATACCCAATCGTTTGGATCTTTACACAAAGGAAGCTCCAGTACGCCTAAATGAGGCGAACCAAAGGTAATTAGGTTGTGCAACTTGATGTCAGGACATACTTCTGCCAATACCCGCATCATCAATCCCCCCTGTGAGAAGCCCACCGCATCAAATCCCAACCTTAAGGCAGGAATCGCTCGAAGCTGCTCACATGCAACCTCTACCTCCTTATTTGCATCACCAAACATTGACAATTGCTGGTCCTGATCAGGGATCTCATCCATATATATTGAATGGATAAATATTTCGGGGTACATTTGTTCAAAGATAGCTCCGACCTCACGTATTCCCGTGGAATTATAGTTGTCTCCCAAGCCATGCCAAATGACTATTGGCCTCCGCTTTTCGAATATCAATGGTTCTTGTGGCAACTCCTGTATAGGACCAAGTGAAACATGAGGTTCTGAGAATATATGATCATTGAATAGTAGACTTGTTATTCCCAGCAACCCTAGGATGTTGGATAAGTACATAATGATACCTACTTGAGAATGTGGGGGTCAGTAGACTAGGCTTAATAAGTTAGAGATTATATGCAGTCCATAGGAATCCATCACTTCTGGACGGGTTAAGACTAATGATTTAATGAATAGCGTACCCAGGCAGATCATAAAAGGGACTACTCTAATTTGGTCGTGATCAACAGAAATACTTTGTATTTATAAAATAAAAAATATAAGCGACCTCGGTGAGGATCGAACTCACGATCTCAAGATTAACAGTCTTACGCCTTAACCAGCTTGGCCACGAAGTCTTGCTTATATGCATGTTTTGACAGTATAATTATCATAGCTCTTAATCCGCCTACCTTGAGTTCCAAATTACTGAGATCTATTTCGATTATTTTACGGTTTATTTGTGACTATGTGTACTTATTTTCTTGAAATATTGTATGACAAAGTAATTAGAGCCTATTAAGTTATTTTATGGCAACTCGAGGACTCTCTCTATAACTTCCAAGATATCATCCTGGCCTTTAACCTGTTTTGGATTTGATAATTTTACATCAATGAAGCCGTCAAGTAATTTTCTGAGCCTCTTTATTAAAACACCATTTTTGCACCATGTACGAATGGGCATCCAATTGTCCATGACAATTCCTGGGGAAAAATTCCCCTTTTCAACATAGTTGATTAAGTTATAAGAAAGATCACCACCAAAAAGCAATGTTGCAAGGGTGCTCGATGGAGTGATATCTCTCAAGTAAAGCTTACTTGTTAGGTGCGATGATTTGAAAACCGCAAATGCTGATTTAAGTGCTGGGTTGAGGGACTTCTGAACCTGAGGACTGAGGTCGTATAACTGGCGTGCTTTCTCATAATCAATCTCTCCGTCTTCATTAGTTGACTTTTCAAGAATATCCAAACTCAAAGACATATTCGGATCATTGTTACCAAATAAAACAGACGACGGATGAATAAATGCCCTGGTAGCGGGTAATTCCTCAGACTCAGGTGAGTTATCAAACTTTTCATTTCGAAGCCAGAATTTGGTCAGTCTGGCATCTGGATCAATCGCTATGGCACCTACCATTGTTTTAAGATACTTAGGATCTGGTAACTGGACTCTTGCAACCTGTGGATAGTAAGCACCAGTAATAATTGCACGAAGCACAGGATAATTTTCACCATTTTTGTTTAGTTGCTCATTATCCTTATTGTAATCAAATGGAATGAATCCCAATTCTTTCAAGATAGTCAAATACTGGACTCTAGTAGAAGCAATATCTTTCATTGTCAAAAATGAAAGAAAGTTGTCAGACAAAAATTTACTACCCTTACCGGCTTGCTTTGCAATTTGGTATTGATCAAATGCATTGGATATGGCTAGAAAATCACCTTGACAATTGGCGAATTCTGCTTTTACCTTTTTAATCTCGTCTTTGTTATCAAAGTTGGATGAGAAAGGACTACCAGTGGAGGTAATTGCGGCCAAAGTTAAGCAGACTTCAACGCAGTTAAAAATGCAACCCAAGATCAACAATTTACCACCTTGAGGTTCTGTGGGAATAAATGATAAGTACTTACCAAGATTGGATAAATGGTCATTTTTCAATGCACCTATGTCTTCCAAGAACCTCTTGGAGCCTGCCAAAGATGATTGATCAGGAGCATCAATTCCACTGTTCAAGAAATCCTCCACTTTGTTGATTCCCATAGACTTTACAACCAAGTACAAGTTCTCCAATCTAGTTCTCTTAATTTCAGGTATTGGCTGTGGTATCATTGCCGATTCTGTTTCCTGAGAATACAAATGGTAACAGTTACCATTTGTTATACGACCAGATCTACCCCTTCTTTGACCAATTTCAGCTTTGGAGCACCAATTTTCAACAAGCTTGGTAGTATTGAACTTAGAATCATAGAACATAGTTTTAGAACGTCCACTGTCAACAACTACTACACAATCAGGAATAGTAATGGAAGTTTCAGCAACATTTGTAGAAACGACAATCTTTCTTCCTTTTGGTGATTTTTGGAAGACTCTCTTTTGTTCTTTTGAGGATAATGCAGAATGCAATGGAAGAGTCCAACATTCCAACTTTTCATCCCTAAACTCTTTCTCAATGGTTCTTATACATTGATTAATCTCCATAATACCTGGCAAGAAGATTAAAATTGACCCTTTATTACCTTCGCTTTTCAATTTGTCATTGATATGAACACATAACTTACCAATTAAGTCGTAGTTTATGTTACCGTTCTTGAAAAATGTCGAATCAGCTTTTGGCTTTATTATACCATCTGAAGTCGACATAGAATAGTCTAAACTTTCAAGTACCGAGTCCAAGAAGTAATCTTGGATTGGAAATGTTCTACCCTCAATATGGATATGTTTCACAGGAACGTTAAAGAAAGATTTAAATGTATCCGTGTTAATTGTAGCCGACATCAAGATAATTTTCAATTTAGGGAAGCGATTCATTACCTTTTTCAAAATAATTAACAAGAAATCACTGTCAACTGATCTCTCATGAACTTCATCAATAAAGATATAGCCCAAGTTGTCAAACACACTACCGCGGGTATCATTGGCGGACAAGAATGTTTGAAACATTCTCAATAAAACCCCTACTGTAACAAACGAAAGACGTGTTTCAGGCGTTGTCTTGTTCTCACCTCTAATAATGTACCCCGTTTCTTTCCCCACAGTGTCAATTCTTTCATCGGAAATTCTTTCAGCCAACCCAATAGTTGAGATACGTCTTGGTTGGGTACAAATGATCTTAGAAGTGAAGTCTCCCTTCGAATTCATTTCATCCAAGATAAACTGAACAATTTGAGTCGATTTCCCTGAACCTGTTTCCCCAGTAACCAATGTTACACGGTTAGAATTGATGATGGATACAAGTTTCTCTCTCTTCTTCCATGCTGGTAATGTTGCTCTTTGTTTCAATGACTGTTTCACTTCTTCACTGACAATCTTCGATAAATACGCTTCACGGAGTTGTAGTATCTCGGATTCCAGCAAGGAGGTCGCTTTCTGTGTCTTCTTTTGGTGTTTTTGTGACCCTCTCTCAGCTGGTCTAGTGTGCTTTAATGTTATCTGGTCTTCGGTCAATAATGGACCTGGATCACTAATAACTCTCGAGATATTTCCTTCTAACCATTCAACAAGTGAATAAATGAAACAATCACCAATAAACCCATTGTCAACAATGTAGTTAACAGCTTGAGTGATAATTGACAATTTAATATAGTTTGCCAATTTGTGGCCAGCTTTGCGAACAATAAGATGAATTCCTGGAACTTCCATTGGATACAGCTTACTTTTAAATAACCGTAAGCTGAACACATCTTCCCCGACGTTGTCTACTTTCAAGAAAATATCTACCACTTTCTTTCCGCTATCCTCAATATATTGAATCTTGTTAGAACCAAGAATTTCAATACCATCAAGCTCTTGTTCCCAAAGATCCTGCGACTCCTCGACCTCAGCATCCAAAGGTTCAAGCAATGCCAATTTATGCGTCAATTTGACACATGTTTCAAGCTCATTATTGTCTGTTTCTCTAAGAACTTCTTCGATTTCATCTCTGTCATGACCCGATTCACTAATTCTCTTAAGTAGATATTCATACTGAATATTTTTCGAAATTTTAAGTGACACGCCAGAATCTTTGTCAGACTTAGCAAACAATACCGGTAAGTCATCTTCAGGAAGATGAAACAAAAGCCATTCTAATGCATCAACGTAAGTTGTCGTATATCTCAATGCCTCCTTCACATGTGACTCTCTAAAACCAAATTGAACCAAAGATGCAGACACCTTCGACGCAACATCTGTCTTATTCAATGTGTCCAGTTCATCTAGAATCCAATTAAGATGACCTCTTATAGAGTTTTCAATTGAAACACGTAAGTCCGTGGGAAAATCAATAAACGGAGCAGAATCCCATACCTTCTGTGGAAATTTAGGAGTCGATTCAACATTCAATGCCGATACAGATAATTTAGATTTCTTTGCCACTGGTTTTGCAACAGAGATGCTGATAGTTGGCTCTCTAATTTTCTCTTGATTCAGCTGCTTGATTTGTTGTCTCTTTTCATGATTCTCTTGAGCTTCTTTTCTTTCCAAATATTTAACAAAAGGATCCGCAGCCCAGTGCTTATCATGAAGAGACTTGTTGACTTTAAGTAGATCATTTCTAGCTTTTTCAAGTATTGCCCAATAATCACCGAATATAGGAGGCAACACCAATTTCATATTCTTGACATAATTAATTGCATGCAAAGCATATGTTGCGCAATAATGCCGTGCTTCGTTGGTTGTACTTCCTTTCATTATGAGTTTAGGATCATAAGGAATCATGGGAATTCTAATATCCTTCTGTGTCTTAGGATTCTTCCACAGTAAAACTGCAGTTCCCTCATATTTTGTATCTGGTTCATGTTTGTGAGGGTAGGTCTTCATTTGGTATTCAACACGTCCCCATTTCTGTTTCTGACAGTATTCATTGAGTAATGTCACTGGTAATTTACCTGTCCATCCAAAAGTATCTCCCACGGTTCTACCTCTTCTCGGTTTAGTTGGATCTTGCTCTTCTTCCTCCTTTTTACCTTTCTTGGAAGACTTCCCTTTTTCAGGAACAGCAGGAGCAGTAGGTTGGCTTTTATCTTTCTTTTTCTTTCCTGCCATTGTAGTTCTAAAAAAGGATTCTTTGGAAGATCGGTACTTATTTAATGGTTATCGGGAATTAACTTTTTTCAAACAAATTTTGGATCCAAAAATAAAAAATGACACGAGCAGGACTTGAACCTGCAACCTTTGGATTTGGAATCCAATGCTCTGCCAATTGAGCCACCGCATCATCTTTCTGTTCAAAAGATTTAATAAATATTGATAGATACCTACACCAAGAAAACTTTTGTACAGTAATCTGTAGTTTCTTTATCATGATTATTGGATTTCTTTTGTCCAAAATAATTGATGGATTAGGAGCAGTGATTCAATGACTTTGAGTTTTTACAATATTACTTGTAAAAAGCAAGTAAGAAGAAAAGCGACTCATACTTGAAAGTAGCGAAGAAGTCTAGATAGATGCAGCAGCAGATGTAAAATAATAATAATAAAAAAATGTAATGATACTGAGAGCATACGACGATTTACCCCCACGATGAGCCTGATTTTATCTTGTTTAAATTTGTTTATTATTTAGGAGTTTGAATTTAACTAGCCTACCAATATCCTCTTCCTAATCTGCTAAATTCTATAACTAAATTTTTCTTATATCTGTACCCTGTTCTCAAATTTAAAAAATAGTTGACCACAGTGCACTATTTAGTAAAAAATCCGTCAGCCTTTTATGCTGCACTATTATTAGCACTTGTTTGAAAATGACATCATAATTCAAAGAAAGAAAAACACACGCACATAAAATAACAATATCAAAATACCCGAAGTGATAGCTTTAGCACGTTTATTGCAGTCAGACTCCTCTAAGACGTTAAAGGTAATCAGTTTTGGTAACATCTAAATTTTTATGAACTATGGAATGTATGCCGAAAACAAAGCCGCATTTTTTTGTCACGATTAGAGTTTCGTAATATTCAAATAGAGTTGATGGAATTGGGTCAGAAAATTCTATTCTGCCATATTTTACGAATGGTATTTCCGGCTAATATCCGTTTATAATAAATATTCACATACTCCAGTGAGAAAACCATATTTATGTTCGTTGCAACCGATGTGACGAGTCAACGTTGGTGTTTTTAAAATAAGTATCTAATTATAAAATACGATTAAGCTTTTGGAAGTTAATGCAAGACAGTAGTGCTAGAAAATGTTAAAATGACAACTAGCCATAAGCCACCTATCGCGTATACCTCCTTCAAGGATATGAATCCTTTTAAAATGTATTGTTCAACAGTTAAGTTGGTACCCTGAAAACATAACCAGAAAAGATCGGGTATCTCCGAAGTTAGGAACTAAAACAATAGATGAGTTGCCAAGTGAAGATGTTAGCTTCAATATCCAAATATATTGCCACCCGAAGAAAATGGATTTTGTACTCTGAACACCAATCACTGGCACCATAACATCCAAACCCCCTAAAAATTGTATCTTTGCCACCCAAAATTTCTGAAGCTTAAAATGTCATATAGAACCAAGTTCTGGAATTCTTTTTCACGAGGTTTTGAGTCTACAACGGTAAGGTTCAAATATAAGCTACAGGCTTGTTGTACAGAGGTATCAGTTATGTTACCGCCTGTGAAATAGGGTGTGCCAAAAATATCTGATTTTCCCTCATTGCCAACAAAGTTAAAAATCTTGCATGAATATTTTCTTTTCAAATGTGTAAAATAACAATCACCACATGGACTGAGCTGATTTCATGCAGGTAAGCTTGTCGTCTAAGCCTAAGGTCCAACGTTACATTAGATGGGCATCCTGCAACATATTGTTGTGTAACCTAACTGGAATTCTCAAGGCGGGGCACGAAGTTTTCTCTGCATATGGGAACTTTACGCGAAAGAACAAGAAGTAGCGTCACAGTAACCGCATCTAACAATACGTATTATTGTAATATTTTTTATGCAATCTATTTTTTTATTCTTCATGTGAAGCGCCTAAATATTAGGTTTACCGCATGAAACGGAATACGGGTGACCTGGACCTTCTAGGCTGCTTCAGTGCTCATAAAGTAGACGTTGAAGTCCATTCCTAAGTAGCTAAAATAGGTTTTCCAATCGTCCTTTAGCTTGTCATCGGCACGCCCATTTTGGTCCGAATCGTTCATAATAATCAATTGATTAATTTTTTTACTCAACCTTATGATTGACCGGATACGTTCCTGATAGTTCTCTGTATCCTGAGAGGAGGCCTTGGCTGAGAGCTTCTTGCTTAACTGAACACGTAAATTAGCAATGATTCTAATCAAAAGATTGCCCTCGTTGGCCAAAATTACATCCGTGAATGTACTGTCGTGATTGTTGATAATGTTGATCAAATTGATAGTTGATAAAATGATGATGTCATTTTGATCATCAATTAAACCACAGTCGACAATATTTTGCACAATATCTGTGATGTTGACCAAGTTTTCAGTCAAAATTTCCTGATCCAAAGAGGTAAGGGTGTAGATAAATTCGTAACTTAACTTTCTGATTTCCAAGCCTTCATCAATAACGTATTTGTATGGGCCCATAGGAATAATCTTCTTGAACTCTGGTACTTGCTTCAATTGCTCGTACAAGTTGGGCAAAACTTTTGCATTTAACAGAGATAAAATAGTCGATGGCTTGTTATGCAAAGCAGTTAATAAGTTTCCAATCAACAATTGCTTGATGTCAATATTTTTCAAATCCATCCGCTCGACTGAGTAGCTGATTAATCTAGTCAATATGTCAATTTCTTGCTCTGAATTGCCAAACTTGTTTAACAAACACTTCACAATCACAAATATAGTATAAGTTACGGAAAGTCCAGCACCAGTCCCGGACAAACGAAGATCATCGTTGACTTTTATCACTTCAAGTATGAAGTCAGTATTTCTCAAAACTAATTCGCCCAATAAGTCTCCAGTATTTCTCAATTCTCCACAAATACTATGCTTAAATTCGAACGAGTTGATTACCAACCAAATTTGTTTCCAGATTATGTCCAATTGACTCTTATTACACTCGGAAAGAATCGTCTTGAATGACGTAGTAAGATATTTCCGAGACTTTTCGTTAGTATAATCATTGTAAAATAAAACCAACAGTTCAAGCTGTGACGTAATATCTCTCTTAACTATCAACCCGATAGCGACAGCAATAGCTGTTCGAATAGTTTCCTCCATAGAATTGACCACCTTTTCTTGTGCATGGGTGCTCTGGGTCAGCGTCGTATCATTGTTCCTGGCATTGAGTAGGTCAACAAAGTTCTGAGGAACTACGTGCTTTAAAGGTAAGTATTCTGCTATGCACCCCAAATATTGAACAGTGAAAAGTAGTTCAAGGTCGGCATCCGTATTGTTCGTCTTTAAATACGAAAGGAGAAACTGTTCACGACTTTCTATTTGTTGAGTTAACTGGTTTTCAATGCTGATAATGGCCAATAACTTTGCACTAGAGAACAGCTTCAAGTCCAAATTCTTGATTAATGTGTCAAATAGATTAGGATTCTGCAGAGAAAAAACTCGTATGAACTCAAAAAATGGTTCATTCTCGGGGTAAACCTCACCGGAATTAACAACCAGAAAAACCAAAGATATCAAATCTGGATTGTACTCAGTTGGAATGACCAACTTTGCAAAGAGAATGTTCAAAATCTCAAAAACAATAATAATGTTGTCATCATTTGATTTGGCCAACACCTTTATGAGATTTGGAATTATCTGAGTTGCGTCGACCCCAAAAGATGTATTTGTGAGAAGTTTGATCAATGATAACGAAAGGAACACAATTGCTTCGTCGTTCGATTGTACCAAGTCATTCAACTTCGACAAAAGGAACATACTGAAGTTTGGGTCATCTATTTGACTGTTAGTGGATATGTCGATCAATACTTCCAAGACTTTCTTTATACTAATATCTTGAGAAAGACATATCTTTAAGGTTTCAAGAATGTCTTCAGGTTGTGGACTTAATCTCCGTTGGAAGATAGCCCCTAAGCATGTCAAGGATAATTTCACAATACTACTCGAGTATTCCTTATGTTTACTCACAATAAGTGCAAGATTTTGCTGAATTTCATTGATATGTTGGACAATCACAATACTTCCAAAAGGCTTGGTGAATATGGTAATCAAAAACTTTATACTCTCAGCAACAATGTTGAATGATCTATCCTGGATGGATTTAGCAATGTCTTCTGTGATATATTCAGCAATTGGTCCGGCCAACAATTTGGAATCATCAGCATTCTCCACAACGCTTCTATAGAAATTGATGTAGTCCATTGAACCATATGAAATAACGTTCAATTCTCTAAACTTCACAAATATTTGAGTAACTAACTCAATGCGGTTAAATCTGTTTAATTCTTCAATAAGTTTTAAAACCCTGGAGTACTGCGAACTTCTTTCCGGGACAAGTAACGAGTTGATGATAGATTTCTCTATTTGATCAAATGCTGGTACGGGTCCATCTAAGCGGCCAATAATTGCATTCGCAGCCTTGATTGCTTCATTGGATACCAATTCATTCGTGTCCTCAATTGGTAGGAGGTGAAGAAGTTCTTGATATTGTGTTACCAAATTTCTCCGTTCAACAAAGGACTTCAAAAGAATACACGCCTTTATTCTTACCTTCCATGAGCCGTCATTTTCCTCATTAGAAACATCGTTTTCGTCATCGCTGAACTCGATTTCGTCTTCACTGTTGTCAAAATCAATGTCATACTCTTCATCTTCATTTTTCATCGGGTCAAAGTTAACAAAGTATTTGATTATTTCAAGAATATCCGAGGCGTATTGTTCAAGAGAATTTGTGGAGTTAACCAAATCATTTAAAAAGGTTAAGGCGTCTTCGCGGACCGAGTTTTCTTGAATGATGGTATCGAAGTCGAAATCATCTTCATTCTGATTTGAGTTTTGGTTCAAGATCCCTACAACGAATTGGAAGGTTTCATCCAACAAGGCAGTATCAATCTCAAATGAACTCTTTGCTGCAACCGAATATAGCAGGAACTCAACGGAAAATTTTGAGTGTCCATCCTTGGTAAATGGTTTCATGAATCTTATAGCTTCATCTAGAGTGTGCAGATCAGTGATATATTCTGACAAGTAACTAAAGCCAATAATGGCTCTTTTACTGATGATCCCCACTTCTTTAAATGCCGTGGATATCAAATCGCGCGCCAATTGATTGACTTCTGCGTAGGTCAATGAATGACCCAAGTTCTGGATTATACTTATGACAATCTCGATAGAATCTATCGTTGTATCATTGGCACGGAGTTGTGGGAGCAAGCTGTCGATCACTTCTCTACTTACTCTAGGATTGAATACATGGTGATGATTCTCATCATTACCAGTGGTCGAATTCAAAATTGATCTCAAAGCCATGTTAGGAACTGTGGTGGTAAACGATTTGAAGCCAGACTTGTCCAACTTCGTCTTTTCGTGCTCAGCAAGAACCAACTTGTAGAGCTTTTGAATAACGCCAGATAATGCATCATTGGACAAGAATTTAACCATAGGTTCAAAAGATTTGACGGCCTGAGTCTGAACGTCGGAATTGTAGTCATTCAACAATGTGTAAAGAGTAGGGATAAATTTCTCAAGAGCTCGTGCTGATACGACGGGTGGTGAATCAGGGGTTCCAGTCAAGTACTTCTTAAAGTCTTCAATTGCCATAAACCGAAGATCGGGATCGACATCTAGGGCCTTGTCTTTCAATGAATTAAAGTTGATATCTTGCATTGGTGTGGTCTATTTTTTTTTTTTTGAAGGTTTAATTACCCGATATATAAAAACCCACTAATCTACATGCAATCGAAATACATCACGTACGTAAATAGATTTAAATAGCGGAACCCGCGCCTATTCATCCTTTTTGGACTTCTTGCTCTTGCTCTTTTTCTTCTTCTTCTTTTTGTCGGTGTCGGGTTTCAACTGAGTAATATCCACGTTTTCTATTATTAAGTTTTCTTTCTGTTCCTGTTCTTTCTCTTCCTCTTCTTGGGACTTCTTTTCTTCACTATGATTTCCTTCACTTTCCTCCTGTTCTTCTTTTCTTTCAACTACTCCCTTCATTTCAACATCATCACCAACCATAATCTTAATTAATTCCGTACATCTGAAAGCATAATCGTAATCAGGATCTTCACTCTTTTCGTCGCCCTTGACCTTCTTGACATCTTTGTCTTCTTCCTTTGTCTTCTTATTATTCTTCCCCCCCTTGTCTTCTTCCTCTTCGGTTTCTTTACCTCGCAACTTACGCTCCAATTCCTCTTCGATCTTCTTCTCGGCCAACTCGGCCATCTCGTTCCACCGAGAAACTACTTTGTTTAACTCTTCTATAACTCTGGTTCTAGACCCACCCTGCATACCATCCAAGTACACGTATAATGCAGATTCATAGTTCTTAGGAATGCTTCTTATGTTCTTTAGTATCCAGTTTTGTTTCTGCTTACTGAACTTCCAGTTCTCTCTATCTTTCTCGTACTGCTTCAAGTAAACCAACTGGTCCTTCTCTGGTGGAGGAGCACGTTCAGCTTTCGGCAACTTGACTCTCTTGGGAGGCTTCTTGTTGTTCTCAGTAGTTGTACCTTGACTCGATGCCTCTTCCAACTTTCTCTTTTGCTTGTTGATCTTCTTGATCTCCTTATTGGTGAGATCTCCATGCGAAATATGTGTCGAGATTGCCAAAGGATCTTCCTCCAATTCCTCCTTAACCTTCAACCCAATTCTCTTCCATGCTGGAATATGCCCGCTCATCGTATCGATCGTTATTGTTTAAAAGACTCACCGTGTATGTTAGAGATATTGTGATGCCATCGCGATCTCAGTGTCCGGGTAAAGAATTTTTCACTACTATAAAACTTTGAGATGGTTCTCAAAAAATTTCCCGAGTAATTGTAACCACCTCCATAGTAATATACGTGTGTTTCTGTGGTTTCGTGTTCGGATCTGTAGGAATTGCGGGTGTGAAGTTGACTGTTACAGTCTTCTTTTCGGGAGATTAGTCTTTTTTATCTATGATTAATCGCCTCAAAATACATCCAGCTAGATTGACCTTCGAAGTACATGGTTTGAGTCCGTTATAGATATAAACACCTATGATGGATATAGAGATTGTATACATTATTATAACAAAGTAGAAAGAACGTGTTTGGTGAGGTTTTTGTACCCATCGACAGCTACCAATAAGTCGCTGTTTTCAACATATTCGTGGTCCGAATGAGCCACATGAATGGTACCAGGACCGTAGAGGTACCGCTTCTTAAGAGGTCTGGTCAACCAAGGAATATCTGTGGCATAAGCCAATATAATTGTGTCAAAGCCAGGGACCTCGTAGTCCAAGTACTGGGGTTCAACTTGGGCCTCGACATTATATTCCAACCCTTCGATATTTTCCACAACCGAATGGATCAATTCGTCTACTTTGTCAAGATCAGCAGCAACTCTCACAAATATACTAGCACTGGATTCAGCAGGAATAACGTTTTTCGCAACACCACCGGCGAATTGACCGATATTTAATGTGCTGGGACCTAACAAATCAGACTCAGGAAGCTTCAAGTTAAGAAGGTCATATAACACTGGAATCAAGATCTCAGACGCAGAGATTCCCAATTTAGGATATCCACTGTGAGCAGCCTTGCCAATGGCCTTCAAGTCGATGATGTAAGTACCCTTGTGACCCACACCAAGCTTTAGTTCGGTAGGTTCGCCAAAGATTGCGGTTTCCCATTGAGCGTCCAAGGAACTGCTGGCAACTTTCATACCCACACCGTTTATTTCTTCACCAATCACATAGAGCAAGGAGACGTCTCCTTCTGTGATTTCTTTTTCCTTCAATAAAGAAAGATAGGCAAAGACTTGTGTAGCCACCGAAGCTTTGGCGTCGGTAGCGCCTCTCCCGTAGATACGAGAACCCTCAACGCGATAAGGAATATATGGAGGCACGGTATCGATGTGAGAAGTAAGCAATACCTTGCTGTCTTTCTTGGAGCCCTTGTAGGCATACACGTTGTAGCGTAAAGGATAATGGTCTTTAATTTCTTGTAACTCCACCGTCAACCCAGCAGATTCCAAGTATTGTTGTAAATAGAGAGCTACCTTGGTCTCTTGATTGGATATGGACTCGATTTCAATCAATTCCCGGTGAAAGTCTAAAAGTGATAGGTTGCCAATGGTGTAATCAGTCAATGAAGCGGTATCGAATTCATCAGACAAGAGGTGGATTGGTTGTTTCGATAACCATCGTGGCACTCTAAATGCCTGGACGGAAGCTAAGCATAGCGCTATACCAGTTCCAAATTTCATGGTTCTACAGAGCTCTTGAACGGAGTTATACGAAAGAAAAAGGATGGTTTCTCTTTATTGGGTACGAAATTGTGGAGGGATGGACAGGAATTCCGCTCACGTGAGATAACCACCATTGCAATAACTTTTATAATATACTTAGGAGGAGGAAGCCAATAGCTGGTTCAAAGATTAGTTGAAGCAATATATCATCATAGGCTGAAGATTCTAATCCAAATCTTGAAATTTAGCTTCTTCTTCGATACGTTTTTTCTTTTCTCTTTCCGCCACCCACTTATCGAACTTATTGTTCAAGTCCTGGGCTATTTCCTTGGCTGTTGCCTCTTTGTCGGTAGAATTGGACATCTTAACAAACGCAGCCAGTATGTACTGGAACGAGGCATTGATGTATTCATCGACTTGAGGGTTGTCTCCGTTTGGGTTAAGAATACTCTTGGTCAAATCCATTAGTTTTTTGGCGTCGCCCGTGAACTGAGTGGCATCTTGGGGCTGGTTAGTGTTGTTGAATTCTACTTCTGGCATACTGGAAAAAAATACGAGTTGATTGACAAAGATCTCAATTGTTTCTAATTATCTAGATATTCGAAACGTTTCAATGTCCACTATTTATTACCCGAATAAATCGTTCGTTTTCGCTCTGCAACACATGACCTCAAAAATTCTGAAACCTGGAGAACCGGAATTAAGGTGCGGTGCGAACGGGGGGGGGGGGGGGAGGAGGAAAGTCTGTGGCTCGCATGATTGCTGTGCCAGTGCGCATATTGCTCAGGGGTCATTGGTCTCGACCTTACCCAAGGTACCTACCTTCCTTGATTTTGTTCTTAACCTCATTAGTCTCCAATTTTGTAACTTCTTCTTTGATGTCGCCCTGGACCTTACCTAAATCACCTTCGACTTTGCCCGGTTTACCTTCAACCTTGCCTAATTCTCCCTCTACTTTACCAGCTTGACCTTCGACCTTACCCAATTCTCCCTCGACTTTAGCGAGAGATCCTTGGGGAGCATTCTTTTTGGAACTGTCAGTTCCTGTAGCAGCAGAAGAAGCGGGAACTTTGCCTAATTCTCCAAATTTTTCTGCCATGACTTAACGTAGTCTTGTTTTTCTATTTTCTTTTCTAGAACTTCCCTGCGTTTTATGTCTCATTTTATATAAAAAACCGCTGCAACCCAAAAATTTAAATGCGGCGCACCTTACAATCACACCTAACGACGGAGTCAGGACTGACACGGTCCTTTTTATTTTTCGCCGGTCTATTTTTGCACCCATGTTCCGTCGTTTACCTCATAAACAAATTGGTGTCATAATTAGCGACTGGGACGAGACCATTACCATCAAGGATACCATTCAGTTGGTCGCCAATGCCGCATACGCTGCCAAACCGAACTTTGCCCCACAATTCGATCATTTTACGCAGGTATATCTCGATGCCTACAACAGGTACAAGAACCAGTTCCAAGCAACTGAAAATTGGCCCACAACCATGTTGGAACAAGAGATCCGGTATCAGCGTGGGATGAGGCGGGTGGAAATGAGCTCCATTACAGAAATAGTATCGAAACAGCTTTTTCGCGGCGTAAGCCAGAACCAGTTTCGTCATCAAGCCAAGTACGTTGAACTCAGGCCGGGATTCCTTGAGTTTTTACGCCAATACTACGGCAAGATTCCAATAGTTATTTTGAGCATCAACTGGACCAGCCTTATTATCGATCAAGTATTGTGTAACCACGGGTTTACCGTCGATGGCAAGAAACTTTCCGTTATAGTCAACGAGCTCGAGTTTGATTCCAATTCGATTGCAACTGGCTCGTGGCTCCCGCAACCTTCTGTTCGTACTGCCATTGACAAACTTGAGTATATAAAATCTCTTAGATCCAAGTACGATGGTGATGTTATCTATATCGGTGACAGTTCGACCGACGTGTTGGCCTTGATTGAGGCTGATGTCGGGATTGTTATGGAACAGGGTTCGGCGATTCACATTCTTGCTCGTCTAAACATCCTGCTACCGGTGCACAACTGGACAAAAATCGCTACAATGGTGGCTGAGTAGAATGTAAATATTTAAATATACAACTAGTAAACTTCCAATGTTCATAGAAATGAAAAATGTATGCAATTGTCAAAACAAGGATATTGATACAGCGATCGTTAAAATTATCGTCTCCAATTGTTGATTGGTGGTGCGTATGGCTGTTGCATGTGTGCCACTACACCCCCCTGAATAGGCACATACTGTCCATAGGAAAATCCTGGTGGTGGTGGTCCAGGAGGCATCACCACTGGTGGGTATCCTCCGGCAATCATATTGGCTTGATTCAAAGGCGATCTTTGAGGAATACCTTGGGCGTCGGATGGAACTCCTTGGGGATTGTGTGCTCCTGGTGGCATTTGACCTGGTGGAGGAGGACCTTGGTAGAAGTATTGAGGTTGTTGTTGTTGATTTGGTGACCAGATTTGATGTTGAGGTGGAGGAAGTTGTGGCGGAGCGCCCATATGTTGCTGTTGTCGAGGAGATTTACCATACATTGCTTGCTGTGGGGTGTGCTGGAAGTGAGGTGGAGCATGTTGTTGTGGTGTTTGTTGAACTTGGACTGGAATAGGAGGACTTTGTTGGTGTGGGTTAGGTGTGGGCTGGGTAGGAATTGGTGTTTGGTGTGGTTGTTGCTGCTGTGCTTGAGCTTGAGCTTGGGCTTGGGCTTGTGCTTGAGCTTGAGCTTGAGCTTGTGCGTGTGCTTGTTGTTGCTGCTGCTGCTGTTGTTGTGCTTGATGTTGCTGTTGTTGCTGTTGCTGCTGCTGTTGTTGCTGAGGTCCTTGGATATATGCAATTCTTTCGGAAGGTAATAACGCCACGAGATCTCTCAAGATGAAGCTAGGAACATCTGGTGGATCACGTAAAGCAGGAACAGGACCTTCCTTTTTAGAAGCTTTGGATAATTCAAGTGCTCTTTCTTCAAAGTAAATTGCGTTCTTTTGGTCACCGATGGATCTAAAGCACGCAGCAGATCTGGAACAAGCATCAGAGGCGTCCATCAACTGGTCATCGCATCTTTCGTAGACACAACTCAAACCATCCCAAGCGGTTGCAGTTCCAGGCGAACCTTCATCTATCTGTAATCTGAGCGCTTGAGAATACGCTGCCAAAGCATCAGACAACTGTTTCAATTCCAAATACAACTTTCCTACTGCCAACCAAGTAATTGGAGAGTTTGAAGCACGTCGCAATGCAACTTGGTATGAGTCGTATGCCAATCTTGGCTGATCACTCAAAAAGTATGCCTTACCCAAGAGATACCAAGGCAAAAAGTCGCCGTCAGTAGCTGACAGATCCAAGTCTTTTTCCTTTTCTAAGTCAAAAATCTTTTGTAACAAGTGAATCGCGTGGTCAGCGTTGTTCTTATCATTATCCAAAAGTAATAAGTAAGCATGTGTCATCAAGATTCTGGGTGAGTTTCCCACGGAAGCTTCGGCACTTTCACATGCCTGGATGGCACCTGGAATATCGTTGGCTCTTTCTTTTGCTGTTGATAAGGCACACCATAATGCAATGTGCTCGTTAATGCGCGACAATGGAGGCGAAGGCAACGATAATGTTGCCGTTAATTCGGAAATAGATAATTCAATATTGCCATCAGATGCAGCAATTGCAGCTAGCTCTGCGTGTGCAGCCCGAGCTGTTTCGATATCAGTGTAAGAAAATTGACTGACGGAGTCGGGCAAAATCGACAAACAATGAGATAAAGAACCAGCTGCGTGGCTTCTGGCTCCGGCTCTAATTAATGTTTGGGCACTCAAAAGCCACAACAGGGCGTCGTTTGGAGTTAACTGTATGGCGGTTTGAATGGATTGGTGGGCCTGATCATTCAAGCCAACCAACAAGTAACATTCTGCTAACTCTTTAAAAATAGACAGTTCCTTAACTAAGTTTGGGTGTTGTTCAAGGGCCTTGTTCAATCTTTCAATAGATCCTTGAGATCCCACCGTCTCGTTCAAATTGATATCGTTCAACCGTAACGAGTAACTCAAACCACAGAGAGCTTGGACATTGGCAGGATCATGGCCTACTGCATTCTCAAATGACCTGATTGCGGAAACAACTAATCCGAGCGTGTTGGCACAGTTTCCGCAAGTGATCCATGTTTCGGTGGCAGTGTTGTTGTAGTTTTTAATCGAGTCCTCCCTGATACGTTGCCGTTTCAAGCTAGGAGATCCTAATTGCAGCTGTGACTGCAGATCCTGCAGAGGGTTGGATTGGTGTCTTTTTGGCATATGCTTTGGTAATAAGTTGGTGGGCGAAGTGCCAAAGGAGACTGAGGAAAAGAAGTGGTGAATACGTAAGACCAGGGACACAATTTCTTCCAGATGACTTTTTTTGTTGTAGGTAAATTCTTGCTACATTATTATTTGGATTTAAACTTTTATTTTTTTAAGGTTGCATGGCTGGCATAAGCTACAATCCAAACCAAAAATTAAAATAAAAAAAAAAGAATATAGGATAACCAGTAGTAAATCATTGGAATAACATTATAATATTTATTGTTTGATCAGGTGAGGCTAATCTAAAATAATAAAGATTATAACAGTAATTCTTCCAACTTTGAATCGCTTGTGATTATTAAATTGTTTGAGGGGCTATCTAACGTTGAGACGGGGCCGGCTATAGCCCAAAACGCAGGCAGAGAATAATATTTTTAAAGAAGAAATGCAGAATCCAAAATACCTCCTCAAGGTTTATCATGCATAAAATATCTGCATACTGTGGTGCAGCATGAATGCACACTTGTATTTAAAAAGGTTTGTTTTGGAAGACACTGGCACAGATAATAATATTTTTCTTTTTCTCAATAATATGTTGGTCACTTTGATTTACTGGTTCAGAAGTGTAATCACTCTTCATGAATAATATCCAATCACATTTTGTAATGCTACGTGATCACGTCACTGCGCGCATTTTAAATGTTTTTGACACAATCACCGCCCCTCATAATATCAAGCAATATAGCTGATGTTTTGTAGAACATATTATCTGTCATGTTCAATGACTAGAATGTCATACCCAAAATGAGCTGCTGGGTTGCATGGAAATAGCTTATTTTAATATCCGCTCTGTCTTTCCCAAAGGGGTGGCTCTCACTACAAATATACTACCGGTTCCGTGATACGTTGTCTATATGCAGACCGTATAAATTATTACCTAACATAAAACAAAGTGTTCATGCATAGATTTTCAAAAATCATATTCGAAGCCTGTATATGAATGATTGTAACCCAAAAGCCACTGCATATGTGTGCATAAGTGTAATATTTTGTATTGTGTGTAGTGTAGTGAACAGCGAGGCCAAAAATAAAATCTCCTGAAAAGAACTTTTCATCAAGCGGTTGCCTCTTAGTGGCATAATCTAATGACCCTTAAAAACGCTCCAACAGAAAAGTCAGAGACCAAGTTTGGGGCACACAACATGAAACACGTAATACGATCCAACAGTTGCCAACCTCACAATAATACGGCAACAAATAATATATAACCACATTCCTCTTTACTCGGGACAAGGCTTGTGGTTTGTTTGTTGGGCCTTATTTATTTTTCTGCCATATGTATCTACTTCTTCAATACTGTTGATTATCGTTCCACGTTTAGACTACTGGAAACTGAAGTATAATTTCATTAAGCTTTTTCCACCATGTTTATTTCGTTTGCATGAGACTTACGTAGCAATAAATTTCACTTATCCCCTAACCAGATTACGGCTATCTGAGTCAGTTGCCCTATTTTTGAGAAATTTAAAAAAGGTTTCAGATGTTTATTTTTAACGTACAAGATTATTTTTTCTCAACATACATATTTCCGCTACGGCGAAGTGTAAAAAAGGGGGCCTAAGTGGGGAGGTTTTCACTTCTTCCGTTAAGCATCAAAATAAGGTTTAGATTATCTGTAAACGAGTAATGAATATTTAGCTATGGTATATGAAAATTGGAACTGAAAAGTGTTGCAGAGGACTAGCATTATTGGTGAGAATAAATATACACTTCTACCATCATACACTCCATTTCTCATAACATTATGACAAAAATTCTTTAAAAGCGATTTAATCACGTGTGCATGAAATTAGTTACGAGACCTGATTAAAAGCAACTTAGAACGAAAATATTTTAACTTCCCATACACAACTAAGTATGGAAGTGTATATTTAGCACAATCGGTGAAACATATACATAGAAGACTATCCCAGCAAATTGTTAAATGAGCAATCGGTTATAAGTACCTGGAGGTGGTTTTTAATTTTTGCCATTTTTGAAGTCGTCGGTTAATGCAATGAAGCACTTTTGAATCTGATGGCTGATCGGACTCCAGTGATGAAACAATCATCAATAAAATACAATTCTTTTTTTAAAATTTAAGTAAGAAATTTTTTGAGATTCACCGTTTAGCCCAAAGCTCTACTTTTTAGTAAAAATTAGTATTGTTACCAAAATATTTTATGCCACAAATCAGATCAGTGCGAAGAATAATTATTTTTATTTTTTAATAATTATGAACACGTCCTAGAATAATGAAATTACCTAGAGTGCAACCTTGCTCCTCTAGATGCATGAAAAATATTCTGCAGTTGCACTCCTGGGACAAAGAATAAAAAATACTTTGGCCAAAACACACCTCGGAAGGAATTAATTGATATTTTTTTGTCATGCCCGAATTATCAGTAAAGAAGAATGTCAGGGAAAAACATGTACTTACTTGGTGTCAATATAATATAGTATATGTATTTATGTTATGCTTTGACAAGACTAAGCCCCGATCATCACATCGTCAACAATTGAAAGTTTCAATGTTAAAATAGAAAACTTAAACTTAGCAAATATGTTCGGAATTATAAATTTCAAGAAAAACTCAACTCGTAAATTCATGCATCCGGTTCTACTCTCCTGATTGAAGAAATTTCATGGAACTCATGTAAAAGATTATTGTATATACATTTCGGCATTGGGTGCATTCTAGTCGGAACTAGTTCTATCTTCACCAAACTTATACGTTAGCTGTTCTATTTCTTCGTATTTCTTTTAACAGTCTAATTGAATTCGGGAGGGGATAAGAAAATATTAGTTAAGCAAAGTGCAATGCTAACCTTAGGTCTGTGACACAGACTGGCTTCTATGCAACCTTTAAAAGTCTGGCAATTTTTCTTGGAGGACGAAGTAAAGATTATTTCTGTCTGCACTTGCTTGCCAGGATTTCATGAAGCTTCGGTTTTCTTCTTTTTTGAAGGTCCCCATCTCACGATATCATTATATGCAGATCTGTATTCATCTTTTTTATGAAATGTACCTGGAAACAAAGAGATTGGTTGGGTGACTCTATCAAATCATGTTACGATATGCACAAAGACGATTTTACTCTTCTATTGCATTGAACACTTCCGCTTTGCTATCTAATTTGTTTAAATCATGTAAGTCATGTGGAATCAAGATTCAAAGTACTGATCCATCCAAACCAGGATATTATCAGTTATCTCAAGCTCCTACCAAAACGAAGCCACATCGTCGAGAGGATGATATTTATAATCTGTTCTTGAGAAAATTATCTGCAGAAGATCAGAAATTGTTGATAAATGGTCTGGAAGCTGAAACACTTGATCCTGATCAGTATTCAAACGAGACAGCAAAAGTAAAACAGCAGAAGAAGAATCTTTTGCCAAAGGAACACGAGGGTGACCATGTTGAGTGTATCCGTTGTCGTGATGCCAAGTTTCGTTCCAACTTCAAGGCTCAGCAGTTTCCAGTTGATACTTTTGATCAAGTGGTTGCGACCATTCCTCCCAACAGTAATATCGTTTATATCATAAATGCTCAGGATTTCCCCATTTCGATTAACAAGAAGATTTTCCACTATTTTGATCCTGCGAAAGTCAAGTTCATCATCAACAAGTCGGACCTTTTATTTAAGAATAACAGTACTAGCTTAAAATATGGCTTGACGTTCTTTCTGGATTACTTGTATTTGAAGTACAAGGTGCCCAAGGGAAATGTCATAATTGCAAGTGGCTTGATTGACTGGAATATTAGTCGAATGGTTTCCTTCATTGAGGATAATTCGTATTTCATTGGCAATGTAAATAGTGGGAAGTCAACCCTTATCAAGTCGCTCTTATTTGAGCTTAACAAAGCAGAAAACAACAAGAATCATTTGTCAAGCAAAGACCGTATTTTATTACAGAAGGAACAAGATCGTCTTATTAATGGCAAGTACCAAGAGGGAGAAATTTCGAGGTATCAAAAGAAAAAAAATGCAAAGAATTACGAAAGCTTCTTCAAATCCAAAGTTGGGCCAGGTGTTTCTTATATGCCCGGATTCACCAGAGGTGTGATTCCAATAGAGTTGTCCGGAACGAATAAGGTTATTTTTGATGTTCCCGGATTTTCTCCTGGTGATTCTACTTCAAATGGACTTACATCCCTAGTTTCACCCAAGGTTATCAAAGAGCTCATAAAGGGTGCAAAGGTGTTTTCCAAGGGGACTTATGATGCTAAGTATACGACACTTAAAGGCGGACAATGTTTAAGTATGGGAGGCTTGTTTTATCTAAACTTTCCCGCCGGAACCTCGATGTATCAAATCAGAAACTGTATCAATTGTGATTTCAAAGTATTTTCTAGCTTGACCAAGGCCATTCAGATTACGGTGGAACAACCTGTGGAGCTCCGGAACCTGTTTATTATTTCTAATCCACAAGAGCATGTGCAGAAACTCCGCAAATTTATTATTCCACCATTTTTTGGGCCTATTGACTTGGTGGTGCAGAACGTTGGTCACATAAACATCAAGCCGACGGGTTCGAAATCCGATAATGCGCCTGTGACAATATATTTACCCGAGTGGATCGAGGCAGTTATTAGACAGCCTCTAACTAACTACATCGCTAAGACGTTTACCGGTCGAGATGCGAAAGGTAATATTTTAAAGAAAGAGAATATTGTGAAGAAATCGTCGTTGGCGTTACAAAGGTATTCCAGCAAAAAGCCATTTTCTAGTAAGTTGATCCGGCACAAAACAAACGACATTGAAACAATTTTGAACGGCAATGATTTCGTAGCGAAACCCGAAGAGGAATATATCCGCATTGGAGAATGGCTTAGTGTGGCATTGGGTGAGCGGGTAGATTTTGGCGCTGATACGGAAATAAGCGATAACGACAAGGTAAAGTATTGGGTAGAATAGAGGGTTTTTGATCTGTCCAAACCCGAAAGGGAAAAACGGATTTTAATTCACAAGCATAAATATTTTAATGCAGATAGAATTTCACCTACCTCCCGCTTCTCCTAAAAAAATAAGATAAAAGGTGCGCCGTGACGCACGTCAACAAAATTTTCTATATTATTGGCAAAATTATGCAACCGCCGACGGTGGGAGCAAGCAAAAAAAAATTTTTCCTCGCTCCGAGCATTGTTTTCGTCTTAGGAGAGTATGTGTAGAAGGTCTATTTGGGAACAATGTATGGGATTAACGTTGAAAATACGGTTGGCATGAGCCCACATCTTGGCCAGACAACTGTTGCAGATCTAGATCTTCCAGTCATGGCCAATCTATTTTCATGATCGTTCGCCACCGAAGAATACAGAGAGAAGAAATATCTTGATCGGTGCTAATCGCACTCTATCTCCTGCAGCTAGCGTACAGTATTGTGCAAATATACAGCCAAATCTAGGAAGTAATTCCCTATTTGTACAATTAAAAATAAATCGCGAATCGTACTGAGATGTAAGAAGAATAAACATGCCTTCGCTTGGTGTACAAGAAATACTCTTCAAAAATTGTCCCACCTCTGTGGTGCGATGGTTCAACCTTCTTGGTTAATTCCATCTTTCTGTTTTAACTCTCTCGTTGTTTTTTCCGCCAATACGTTCCAATTATCAGGCAACATGTAATTACAGATCGTAGTTTGGAAGCATTTCAACGCCTGAAACCAGCCGTTTCGGGGCTCTAGTACATCTCGATTTCTTTACTTACACGCGACCCCCTTCTATCCCTAACTGGCGCATGTACCGCGTTAAGAAATGAAGGGGGTGTCGCGTTTTGGGAAATATTATTAATATGCAGTCTGATTATTTACATTTTAGCCCATTTTAAACTTGGTAACCAAACTTTTGTGCAGACCTACCAAAGGTATTTGATGCAAATCTTATTCAGGGATTTATAAAGAATACCTTTCCCATTTCTGGTTGACCGTGTTACCATAAAGTGAAGGATTATGTTGAGAAGTCACAGCATCTCTAACTTTGGAGACCTGAAGAAAAAGAGTGCATTCTTCAGTCTGATCCGCTCAAAGAAGTCATCGACTTACGACCTCCACTCCATTGTTTCCACAGACGATACCACCCCACGCAAAGCTAGACCCTTAAGTACCAGTGTGTCCTCCATAAATTTACTGAAATTCGATTCCGACAAAAAACACAGGACCTTAACCACCAAGTCAGCTGCCTCTAAGCAACGCTACCAGCAACAGGATAAGGAGAATTACGTTACATCGAAACTAGATTCTACTACAACTAGGTCGCTCAAGTCTCGCTCCAGTACACCAAACTTAAGCCAACGTCACAGCATGCAACTTCTGACCAAGGGAAATCGCTCCTCGATATTTTTGGGCAATTTAATAGGAAAACCCTCGCATGCTACACCCCTGTTGCATCATGACGAAGACGGAGTATCTGGTACCATCAGCAATAACAAAATTGAAGACACTTCTCCCATGACCATCAACAGCGTGGATACCTTGATGGACGCTAGCTCTATTCAGTTTTATGACTTTGAAACAAGTATAGATGTTAACGACCCAGTGGATTTGACAGTATCAGCAGCCTCTTCAATCATTGATCCAGACGATACATTCAAGCAGACTCTAGATCCCGATGTCAAAGATACCACTTTACGCAAGATTCATCGCACAACTCATCTTTATAATATCAACGAGTTCTACCGGCTCATCAAGCAAGACTCGGTAGACGAAGTCGAAACTACAAACAGATTGGCGCTCAACAATCGCAAGTCTTTGGAGCTTGAAATGCTCGAACGTGAACAGTTGGTGCGGCAATTGAACTCAGTAGACGCCACGCCGGATGACGAAAAGTATGCCTGTAAGTTATCGTTGGTGGCGAACGCCGTGATGTTGTCAGTCACGGATCCCAAAGCTTCGTGCCCCGTCCATGACTGGGACGATCTCGAGTATTCTGAAGTGCTTAACGATGACACCGAAACAAGTGACGATTTTTATTTACGGCTCTAATTTGTATAATAATAAGAAAAGCTTCTGTTGATGATAATTCATGTTGCAGAAGAAGTATGTAACCCAAAAATACGAGAATACGATGTTATCTTCCTCCGTAAAAGCAGACTTTCATAAAAGAAAAAAAACATGCGATTTCTGTGGATCGAACACAGGACCTTCAGATTAACTGTGACTGAATCTCTTCAGTCTGACGCTCTCCCAACTGAGCTAAAACCGCAAATAGAACCCACGGCGGGAGTCGAACCCGCAATCTTTTGATTAGAAGTCAAACGCGTTAACCATTACGCTACGCAGGCAAGAGTGTGTATAATGCAAACACTGATTTTGACAAATAGAAGAAACTTAATGGGTTATTACTGTCACGTGAGTTTATCTAATTCTTATCAACACGTCCAATCCACTAGATTAGCGTCGTATAAATCTTTGATTGAAGATGTTTCGATGGTTACAGGCAGTTAGACGTGGTCCATGGACTAATAGATTAAGATATTCGCCAACTACACGGATGGCAGGAATTGGATTCGGCACAGCTGCCGTTGCTTATGTTGCGTACAAGGTAGGCCAGAAACAACAGAGTCCACGTACACAATTGTTCCCGCAAGCGTCTACCACGAGGCTTGAGGACTTAGACCCACCGCAGTATTGTACTGAGGATGAGCTTCGGCAAGCAATTGATGAGATCAAGGCGATTTTAGGCGCGGAGCGGGTAGTTTCCACCCCGGTTGAGCTTGAGTTCCATACCAAAAACGACTTTACGCCGCAGCCACCGCTTGAGCACGAGAAACCGCGGTTTATATTGTATCCGCAAAGTACTGAAGAAGTATCGCGGGTAATGATGGTATTGCATCGGTTCCGGGTGCCTGTGGTGCCGTTTGGTGGCGGGACGTCGCTCGAGGGTCATTTTTATAACACGCGGCAAGGCGTGGTGTTGGATACGCTGCGGATGAACCGCATATTGGCGGTGCACGCGAACGATTTAGACGCTGTGGTGGAAGCTGGGGTGAACTGGCAGAAGCTTAATGAAGAGTTGGCACCACTGGGTCTTATGCTTGGTACTGACTGTGGGCCCAACGGGCTTATTTCTGGGATGGTGAACACCAACGCTTCTGGGATCAATGCGTCGCGGTATGGGGCGATGGTTGCAAATGTGATTGCGCTCACAGTGGTATTGGCGGACGGTACAGTCGTCAAGACGAAGCAGAGGCCACGGAAGTCGAGTGCTGGCTACAATTTGACAGGACTTTTTGTTGGTAGTGAAGGAACGCTTGGGATCGTGACCGAGGCTACGGTGAAACTTGTGGTGCGGCCGCGGTACGAAACCGTCGCAGTTGCACAATTTCCTACCATGGCTGCGAGCACCAACACCGTTATGGAGCTTTTCCGGCGCGGGATCCATCCCCAGGCGGTGGAACTTATGGACGGCAACATGATGCATTGTCTTAACTACAGCGGCTACTGTACTCGTGAATGGCTCGAGACGCCCACCATTTTCTTTAAGATTGGAGGGTTTCTGCAAGTCGTGGTGGACGAACAAGTCAGAGAACTTCAGCAGGTGGCTGCCAACAACGAGTGCCTGGACTTCATTTTTGCCCAGACCCTTGAAGAGCAGACGGAGTTGTTTGACGCACGCAAAAACGCGTTTTACGCCATGCTTGACTACGCGCGTAACGAGATCGACGAGGACGTGCGGGTGTGGGTCACAGATATTGCGGTGCCGGTGTCGCGGCTCCTGGCGGTTTTGGGTGAGCTGCACGCCTTGATGAAACGGTCGGGATTTGAATCGATTATTCTCGCCCACGCTGCCGACGGCAACTTCCACGCTGATCTCTTCTACCGGCCCGACCAGCGGGCCGAGTGTGAACGTGTGGTCCATGAGATGGTGGAGTTGGGTCTTGCCAACGAGGGTACATGTACTGGAGAACACGGTGTTGGCAATGCCAAACGGGCGTTCTTAGAACGAGAACTCGGGCCACATGCCATCGACTTGATGCGTAAGCTCAAAATGGCATTGGATCCGCGCCGCATCCTCAATCCCGACAAGGTGTTACGGATCGATCCTCGCGATTGCGGAAATAGATAATGCAGACTCCGAGCCCGAAACCGTGCTCGCACGACCACAACCCATTTCCTAGTCTGGTCTCGCGGGGAGATCACACGCACACACACACTCACTCACACTCACTCACTCGCTCACTCACTCACTCACTCACTCACTCACTCACATGTAATCGATGATAAGGACCCCTCCTTCTCCACACCATCTCCACTTCCATAAGTTAGGGGGGTGATTGTGAGTGTAACTTGCACGGACTTCCGGTTTACTACTTTTTTAGGGCCAATAGCATCTGTTTAATTCATCTTTTTTTTTATGTAGCCCAGATACATTTTCTCTGTCTAGTTTTCTCGGGTACGAATTCTCGTTCCTCGTTTCTCAGCTTTTTGTCTCTGTTCTGTTACTGTTTTTTTCCTGCCCCTGTCTCGTATCTTTATCAGTTGCGATAAGTTCACCAGCAAACAAAAAAAATTTTAACCGCTTCTTCTCAGCGAATGTACAGCACAGACTTGGACACTAAGTTGGACCGACTCTCGCTCGAGCAGTCCACCGGGCCAGTGGCAGCAGTGTCACCAGCACTAGGCTCGGCACCAGCGCCGAAATCGTTGTTGCTGAGCTCGCTCGCCAACCCGAGCTTCCCTCACCAAGTCCACCACGTCCAGGCCCGCCAGCCCAGCGCCCTTTTCAGCTTGGAGGACGAAATTGCCACCAGACCACTTGACATACAAAGACAATACACCGACGAACATCCAGAACCAGTGCTTCTTGCTCTGTCGGTCGGAAAAGAGATCGACGGCCGTGTGATCCCGCTGTCACTGACCATCTCGCTTCTCTCCCTCAACCACGAACCAGTACCGTTTCTGGACCGCAAGAACTCATTCAGCAACATCACTAGCCGTTCTTCCCTCACACACTTATCCCAGAAACGCTTGCAACCGTACACAAAGTTGTCGCCGCTGCCCGGACCCGAAACATCACACGCAACCACGCAAAGCATTCCCATTAATGGCACCATCGTGCCGGACTCGCCGAGTTTGTACCCGACCTCACTTGGAAGCTCGCCATCTCGGCTCTGGCTCACTTCCCAGACGCCGCCACGCACGGTATTGGCGTCGTCGTTGCGTGCCGGTGGCCGTGGCAAAACCCCGATGCATATTCCCATCCAGAACTACACGCTGGAGCACCCGCGTGGCAGCGACTCGCCGGTACTCATTCCGGTGCAGTCCCCGTCGGAAGACCCGCCCATGACGCCGCTTTCCTTGAACAAGAATCCCAACGACTCGTACTTTGGAGACTATGGCGAGTCTTTGGGCGGTGCTGTGTTGGAGGAAAACGAAGACGACAGCGATCATGAAATGGGTTAGGAACAAAACGGATGGATATACAGGTAGCGATAATAAACATAATAATATGAAATGGGTGTAGACTGTGAAATTAAAGAATTTTGCAAAAGTATTTGCTGTAGTTCATTGACATAAAAGAATAAAGCAAATGAGAAAGAATAGAAGAAAAGAGAAGGCAAACGTGTGTAAGAAAGCATGGAAGTATATTTAATAAGATTTCTTGTAGTTAATAAAGAAATGGTTTTCTGACTACAAATCATCCAGTTACAATGAAAATCACCGAAGTTGGGAATATATTTAGGTACAAATAGAAAATCTTCAAATTGAATTTGTAGAATAATTAGTTGTGTTTTTAAAATTAAATGTCGAAATTTAATCGAATTGAGAGATCAAATTCTTTTATCACTATCGGTCATGTCGACTTATGAAGGTATGTATGAGGAAGATGTGCGCGGGAACCACTAACAAAAGACGACCACAATATTCTGTCGCTGGTCGCAGCCGGCAGACAGCACCAAACGCTTCGCACGGTGTTAGATACGTTCTTTAGTGAGCGTAGTGGCGCCAGTGGATCGCCACCAGACACAATTGATGCTTCGCCGCTTGTGCTCGAGCTCCTTCTGCAGATGGAACAGCCTTCTGACAAGAAGGGGGTGCCGCAATCGATGGTCGACGGCTTGGAACGTGTGCCAGTATCGCTGTTGGACCGTTCTGACGAGTGTCCAATTTGCACCAACCGGTTTATCGACGACGAGTTCCCGCTTGTGGTGAAACTTCCATGTCAGCACGCAAAGGCCCATGTCTTTGATATGGAATGTATTGGGCCATGGCTTGAAGTAAACCTGACGTGTCCGATCTGCCGATACGATTTGGTGGCTGGGACTGAGAAGCGTCGCCAGGCATTGGAGGACGAGTTGAAACAGGCCCGTGAGGCCGATTCCGAAGAAGAAGAGGAAGACTGGGACGTTTATGGATGATAAAAAGATTTTAGCTATGTACACTTATTATTACTTTGTATCCAAGAACTGCTTGAAGGTATCGGACTTCAACAATTCCTGAACCTTGGCGGCGATAGGATCGCTGGTTTCGCTGTAGGCCTGGGGCATGCTGAACTCGGCCATTGCATCGAGTTGTTGGTTGAAGTCCAACAGCTCGTGGGTGGTAAGCGTGGCCTTGTACTCAACATCTTGAATCGCATGCTTATTGATGAACGAGAGCCACAAGTCAAGCACTTCTGGATTGGCATCGAATGCCGTCAACCGACGTTGGTACGTAACACGGTGGAAATTCTGCTTGGTTTTGGCCTGCGCAAACGGAGACTTGATCACAGTATACAACCGTTTTTCGGTTTTGTCAGCTATCACCCTTGATGTAGGAATACCCAAGTAAAACGCTGCCCGGCTCGCAAACTCGGCCGCACGAATGAGCGAGTCTTCGTCATAGCCACGGAACTTGATCGAAGCCACTTCGTCGCCATGTGTTTGTGGAAGTCTGATTGGTTTAAACTTCAAAACTTCAACGTTTATAGGAATCGGTCTCGATGTCACTTCGTTCACAGTATGACTGGTGAGATACTGCGGACGGTACTCAAAGTCTTTACTCAACAACTCGGCCTGGTACTGTTTTTCAGCTTCTTTTTCCTGCTTCTTTTGCTTCACATGTTCTTGAGGCAGTGAGAAAGATTTCTGTAACGCTACTCTCGTGGTACTGAACGAACGCGTCAAGCGACGACCCAGACGTGCCAACATTTGATCTTTGATGGGTTTTCATATTCCTGAAATTTTTCATAGTTTTTCAGGATAGGATTCCCCATGAGAAATCGATATATACAGGACTTTTCTCATCAAAAGATTTTTTTTTTTTTAGTGAATTTTGTTCCATTGAGATGGCTACGGTTGCAAAGATCAATGGGGAAATCAAGTAAAGATAAGAGAGATTTATACTATCGTCGTGCCAAAGAGGAAGGTTGGCGTGCGAGATCTGCATTCAAACTTCTTCAGCTTAACGATGAGTTCCAGTTATTCGACGGGATCAGTCGAGTTGTCGATCTCTGTGCGGCTCCTGGTTCATGGTCCCAGGTATTGAGTCGAGAATTATTCCAAAAGCAAAAGAAAACAGATGCAAAGATTGTTTCAGTAGATTTGCAGCCAATGGTGCCAATTGACGGCGTCACAACGCTCCAGGCCGATATTACACACCCCAAAACGTTACAGAAGATCTTGGATATCTTTGGAGGAGAGCCAGCTGACTTTGTGTGTAGTGATGGGGCACCTGATGTCACCGGTCTTCATGACCTCGATGAGTACATTCAAGCACAACTTATTCTTGCAGCATTGCAATTGACGACATGTATTTTGAAGCCAGGAGGAGCATTTGTGGCTAAGATCTTTCGCGGAAGAGATATCGATTTGTTGTACAGCCAGTTGAGTTACTTGTTTGAACGTGTGATATGCGCCAAACCACGTTCATCGCGTGGAACTTCGCTTGAAGCATTCATTGTGTGTCTTGGCTACCGTCCAAGACCTGGGTGGCAGCCAGTACTCGACCCAACCAAGTCTACTGAAGAATTCTTTGAAGGATGCGATATGGGACGCGCTGGAAACTTGGAACACTTGGAGTTACCAGTGGAAGAGCGCAGTATTGCCAAGTTTGTGGCGTGTGGCGACCTCTCGAGTCCTGATTCTGACGCTACTTATCCGTTAAACGGTGATGTGACTCGGATAACGCTTGATCCAGTTCAGGCACCAACTGCTCCACCCTACAAGAAAGCATTGGAAATGAAGAGACAAGGAGACTTGGTAAGAAAATAAAACAAACAAAAAACTTTATGTAACATAGAATATACATTCAACTATTGTAAAAGTAAGAGAATAATCTAACTATTCGGCCTTAGCTTCTGGCTTAGCATCTGGCTTCAAGGTTGGAAACAACAACACTTCTCTGATGGTGTTGGAGTTGGTCAAGAACATGGCAATTCTATCTATACCACAACCCCAACCACCGGTAGGAGGCAAACCGTATTCCAAAGCGTTACAGAAGGTTTCGTCAACCATCTGGGCTTCGTCGTCACCCTGGGCCTTTTGTCTGGCTTGTTCTTCGAATCTGGCTCTTTGGTCAAATGGATCGTTCAATTCGGTGTAAGCGTTACAGATTTCCTTGGTGGCAACAAAGACTTCAAATCTTTCACACAAACCTGGAATATTTCTGTCCTTCTTGGCTAATGGAGACATCATTTGTGGGTGACCGAAAATGAAGGTTGGGTTGATAGAAGCATCTTCCAATTCACCAACCAATTTGTCCAACATTCTAGCGTTGGTCAATGGTGGAGCACAGTCCAACTT
Organism: Teunomyces lycoperdinae; assembly: GCA_030574955.1. Classification (NCBI taxonomy): domain Eukaryota; kingdom Fungi; phylum Ascomycota; class Pichiomycetes; order Serinales; family Debaryomycetaceae; genus Teunomyces; species Teunomyces lycoperdinae. The sequence continues at coordinate 103,824 of JAJMFY010000010.1, forward strand.
GTTGTCGATCAAGATCTGTTTCAAGAACTTACCGGTTTCTTCGGTGTGCAATTGATCACCGGCAGGGAAAGTAACGTTGAAGACCTTTTCCAATTCTTCAATCATGTTGATTCTCTTCCATGGTCTGGAGAAGTCCAAGGTAAGAGCCTCTTCTTCTGGTCCGTTAGGGTGGTAAGTGATCTTGTAGTCACCGGTGATTTCCTTGACCATTTCCGAGAACAACAATTCAGTCATGTCCATAAGGTCATAGACATCGGCGTAGGCCTGGTAAAACTCACAAGTGGTGAATTCTGGGTTGTGGGTCATGTCAATACCTTCGTTTCTGAATTGACGGCCGATTTCGTAGACTCTGTCCATACCACCGACAACCAATTCCTTCAAGAACAATTCTGGAGCAATTCTCATGTACATGTCGAGGTTCAAGTCGTTGTGGTGAGTGATGAAAGGCTTGGCAGTGGCACCACCGGCAATGACGTTCATCATAGGAGTTTCGACTTCAATAAAGTCTCTTTCGTCGAAGAATCTACGAATGTAAGAAATGATCTTGGATCTGACCTTGAAACGGTCTCTGACGTTGTCGTTCATGATCAAGTCCAAGTATCTCTTTCTGTATCTGGCTTCTTGGTCCTTGAAACCAAAGTGTTCTGTTGGCAACATGTGCAAACATGGAGTCAACAATTGCACGCTGGTAGCAAACACGGAAATTTCACCATCACCACCCTTAGCTGGAGCAGTTCTACCTGGGTAACCGACAACACCAATAACATCACCTCTTCTCAAGTATTCGTGCATTTTTTCGTACTCTTCGGCAGAAGCAACGTCTTGAGCTTGGGCCATGATTTGAACTTGGATACCATCACCCTTAAGCACGTAGAACTTCAACTTGGAACCAGATTCTCTCTTGGTCATAATTCTACCAGTGACCTTGACCTGGACATCTGGCAAGGTTTGGCCACGGGTCAACGAGCCGTACTTTTCAAGGTATTCTGGCAAAGTCATGTCACGCTGGAACTTGTGAGGGTATGGGTTGAAAGCAGAAGGGTTTTCGTTTTGAGCAGTTCTCAATTCGTTGATTTGACGAGATCTAATCTCAAAGTACTGGTTTGGGTTCAAGTCAGCCAATTGGTCCTTCTTCTTGCTGACCTTAGGAGCAGAAGCAGCAGCCTTGGCAGCCTTTTCAGCTCTCTTAGCTTCCAAAGCTCTGGCCTTCTGTCTCTTCTTCAACTCGGTCTTAGACACCTGTTCACCGGTGACATCATCCAAGTAAGTCTTTTGCAACTGTTCCGTGATTTCTTCCGACATTTCTCTCACTCTTAATCGTTACGGTCTCTAGAGATAAAGAAAAAAAATTTCAGCGATTCCTGGCGATGAATATTCAAAAATCTTACACAAAACATTTTTGATTACTTAACATCTTATGCAAGCGGTGGACCCGATGAAAAAAAGTGAAAAAAAAAGTCCAGTAGAGCAGGCCTGATCTTAAATATACCAGTAATAAAAGGATATGTCCAAACAATTCTCCGCTGCTTCCAGCACCCACAACCGTGGTCCTAAAAGAACCGAGGATTCCGTTGAAGAAGACCAAGAAAAGATTAAAAAGGTCGTTGTTCCTACCTTGGCCAAGAAGTACGAAGCTCCAACTGCCCATACTATCAGCGTCCAGTCGAGTGTGGTTCTTTCCTTGATCAGACATACTTCTGAAAACTACCCATCGTTGTTCTCAGGCTCCTTGCTTGGCTTTGAAGACGATGCAGGTGCCATAGATATCACTCATGCTTACCCATTTTCTTACGCAGACCAATACGAAGGTGGTTCATTCCGTTCCAGATCCGGTACCAAGTACCAACAAGAGATCTTGGACAGCTTGAAGAGCTTGGGATACGGTATTGACTTTCAAGGTTGGTTCCAGTCCACCATTTCTGGTAACTTTGTCACCTCTCAGTTGGTTGAAGCTTTGGCCCAACAACAATTGACCAACAAGAATGCATTTGTCTTAATCCACAACATGTCTTCCGTTGGTAAGCAGGTTGAATTGAAGGCTTACAGATTGACCGAAAACTTCATTGGTGCCTACTTGGATGGCAAATGGAAGTCGAAGGATTTGGAAAGCCACAAAGTGTCATACTTCAACATCTTTGAAGAAATCCCATTTAAGATCCACAACCAACACTTGGTCAACTTGTACTTGGCCAACTTGGACAATGAAGCCAAGACTGAAGGTGAATTCGACATCTTGAACTTGTCCTCTAACCAGAACGTTACTGCACAATTGCTCAATTCCTTGTACAGCCAAGTTGACTCGTACAACTTTGACCAAACTAACTTCAACTACTACCAGAGATTACACCAGAAGGAACACTCCAAGATCACCCAATGGAAGCAACAAAGAAAGTTGGAAAACTTGGAAAGAGCTAAGAGGGGCGAAAAGGAATTGGACCCAGAAGAATGGAAACTGATCTTCAGATTGCCAAGCGAGCCTTCCAGATTCTCCAACATGTTATACAGTCGTGCTATCGATGTTTTGGCTGACGATATATTGAAGAAGTGCGACGAAGAATTGACCAAGAGCTTTGCTATCGAAAGAAAGTTGACTGCCGACAACTAAACCTTATACACATAATGTACACTATAAGTTAGGATCGATATTGTAGATCAAAGTAGACAAAATATACCGTTTCAGAGACATTGATGTTGGGAATCAAAGGTTTTCGTGAAGACGCGATATATTTATTAAAATGCAGAGTTAAAAGTCGGAAAGGATTCCCTCTAATACTTCGTAATCTTCCTGAATGGGAGATTTATGATACTAACCATTAAGATCAATTTCAAATTTCAGCATTGTCCACATAATTGCAATATCTAAATTCCTAATCTCCACTCCCCTGGCTTCTATGGCACGGGCGTAATCCTCAAGCACTGGTGTTTTTGGTTTTGGGCTGTGTTCGAGCATTTTGCTATCTAATTTATTTCGCTCTCTTACTTCTACATCACAGATCTCTAGTGCGAGACGTAATGTGTAGTATGCGTCATTGGCGGCATTATGAAGAAACTTGCAAGCAATCGAGAAGTCACGGAGTCCGTTTACAAGACTGTTGCCCTGTTTGCCGAAACTAAAGGATAAGAGTTTTTCAGTATCAAGAATGTACCGATTTGACTCGATTTCAACTCCCATTGATCTCAACCACGCCAAATCCCCTTTAAGATTGTGACCTACCAACGTATAATCTTTGTCTATCAATCTCTGAACAAATGATGCAGCATCTTCCTGGGACATCTCCAACCATTCTCCAGAAATAGAGTACTTGGAATGATCTGGGACATAGCGTCCGTTCTTTCTGTGGATATTCTCAGAGATACGAATGTGGATTATTTTGATATCGTTAACACTAACCCGAGGCCAATTATCGACGAAATGATCGGGGATCTTGATAGCAAGTCCAATTTCAAGAATCTTACTATTATCCTGTTCCCAGGCTTCTATGTCAATGGCTAATAAACCTGAAGTGTAGATACGGGTCACGGCTTTCTCAAGGTACTGGCGGTGGTAAGGAACTCTTAAAATCGGATGCTTGAGCGCATTCTGGTTCATAGTTTCAAAGTAACCACTCAACAAAGTCTGCCACGTATAATTAGCCCCATCATAATAAGATTCTATCATATTTTCAGCTCAATACGATTTTTTTTACAGCAAGAGAGCTTGTAAGTCTCAAATTATAAATGGATGGATTGGGGGGAGGGGGTGTGACATGAGTCAACTTTAATACCTCGTGGTTTGTATGAAGTTTAGAAAGATATTTTCTACATTGCTAAACACAATGATCGTGCTGTAGCAAATAATTAATTATGATTCACCTACTTTGTCTGGATGAAAAGTTTCATAGGGTTCCATTACTTTCCAGTAAGGGAATCACTAACGGAGTCCGTGTGGTACAAGATATCCAGATATGGATATCTGATCCAGAGGTCAACCAATTAGGCTTTTTTTATAACTATTGCGCAGTTACTTTCTAGAAACTATTCTAATTGCTTCCCCGTCCCCGGTCAACCAATCTATTATGATTCTAGATTAGGTACCTGTCCCTGTTGCGTTCGTTTGTTTAAAATACTAAGCGACATTTTTTGATGACAGAAGACATGACTCAGTGCACTATCAGTATTTGACAAAGATATTTAATACTTGCTACAGAAAATCGCCTGTTTATTCACTTTGTAATAAACGGTACCATAGCCGAGCGGCAAAATGAATTGTCTCCTTGTTGTATAAATAGAGGAGCCAACATCATTCTGTTAAATGTTGATTCGATATAACTTGTGTTTGTTGGGCGTGTCTCTGGAGGACACAAGTCTCGCATGATTTAAAACCTAAGCGACATTTTATATTGTTGAAGAGAGACATGGCCGTATTAGGTTCCAAATAAATGCTCATCAGAGAACAAATATGAGCAATTTGTGCCAGAAAATGGCTATTTAGACGGCCGTATGACGCACGAACCGACATTTCCTAGCACTATAAACAAGGGTTAAACAACCAGAGTATCTGAAGAGTGATTCGATAACTTAGTTGTATATAGCTATTACATAAAACTATGTGTTTTTGTCAATCCCTCTAAATAGGATTGTAGCGATTTTTCAATTTTTGCCAGAACCAGACCTCTTTCTGCTAACTTATGTGTGTGCACAGACATGCCTAGTGCAAAAATCAAAAAAAAACTACACAATCCTATTTAGAGGGGTCTATATATGATTAAGTTCTTCTATACATATACAAAAGTTACTCTCCAAGCTAATTTAAGTCTCCGCCACCTCTCTTTCACGACATTACTACAATTATTGTTTATGCGGATAGTTCGCGCTAACCTGCGTTTATTACCTAGAATTTATTATAGTAACTGTTAGTTTGTTGAATTTTAATTTTTGCAATCGTGGAACTTCTGAGTCATACTATTTCATCAAACAACAATGAACTACGAACGGCTGTTGGAGTTAACTCTGAAGTGTGTCTATTATTTTATCCACTCTGGTGAGCTTCATTGAAATCTTGCTTACCACCACATAAACATCTGACTAGAATAGAACTTTCCATATATTTTTAAAACTTATGATACACAACTATTCAAAAAGCTGCATGAAGAAATAACCAGCCTATCGAGGCAATTCAACTGGGTATTCTTCCTTGAAGTCAGCCGAAATACCGACAGCACCCCAAGTTCAGATTTCTGCAAGTTGAGACTTGGAGTAATCAGAAGCATATTGAACTGCACTACGACCAAGGAGAATATGGGATGGACGGTTTGGACTCTTAACGACTCTAACCAGGATTTTACCAGCATACTTTGGATCACCTGCACGGGCTACGTCTTCGTCGGTGTCAAGGAACTTAATAACACTTCCAACGGTAGCTTCGTAGTCTTCTGGAACATCGTTAATTTGCATGGAAGAACCAGCCCAGTCGGTAGCGAATCCAGATGGTTCGACAGTGATTGTATTGATTCAAATGGGGCGACTTCTACAGCAAGAAAACAGGTCAAAGCGTCAACAGCAAACTTGGCAGATTGGTAAGCACTAATACCTGGGTTACCACCCACACGGCCACCAATTGTAGTAACTTAAACAATGGTTCCGAATCTTTGCTTTCTGAGGAAAGGAAGAGAAGCTCTATACGATATAATTCTATTTATCTGAACGTCATGTGACCCCCAGTTTCTTGCATCATTTCAGATTATTTGCGTGTGTGATGATACACAATCTACTGAAATAAAGACAATAGATTCTAAAAGGCATGGAGCACCTTTGTTTATATGTATTAGTGAAAAATGTTGAAATAACTTTGACAAATTAAACTGATTTTATAGGTCGCTGGCTTTTTTCTTAAAAATAGAAATTTTCTTAATTTTTATAAAAGTTTGTGACAAAGTAACGACGAATCTCAATAGCCTGTTGTTAAGCCAAAAAACACAAGTTTTGAGAGATGAAGTTTGTGATCAGGAATAGAAAAACGTGCAGCTCTTACGGAAACTGATATGAAAACCATACATAAAGTCGGTAGTATGTTGAAATTAAACGAAATTAGACCTTGTCCATTTGTCCCATATGAATTCTAGTGTTTTACCTACGATCTCGAAGGTATATGCTTTTTATTGCACATTTCAAGAAAGAATATGTTGCATCTGAACAACCTGGCAATTTGCAGCAATTGTGGATTTTCCTTTTGTACAGGAGATGATTAACAAAGTTTAAGCCACATACGCCTCAAAACAATCAATTTAAAGTCAAATAAGTGAGATAAAACGCAATTAATCGAACGATGTTCAAACCTACATTACCCCAAGTACAAATTGGTTGTGGTTGTAGTTTGGGTGAATCTGTGATTTAAGATGACCCTCAAATCAGTGATGACTCGCACACGTGATGACCGTTTCAACCACTCGCGACAACAGAATTATATATTACTAAAAAGGTTGCAACGTCAATAGCTTACTATCAAAAGATGGGAAGACCGAAGGTAAGTACCTTTAACATGAAGAGAATAATGTTATGAAAGAAGGTTTATACTAACAAAACTCCAGTACATATTATTAGTTCGCCATGGAGAGTCTGAGGGAAACTGCGATAAGTCAGTCAACAGTTACACCCCTAACCATATGATCGCACTTACTGAGAAGGGTCACCAGCAGGCAAAGGATGCTGGTTTGGTCCTTAGAGAGTTTCTTGAGCAGGGTTGTTTTGACAGTCCGATAGAGGGAAAGCTGGCACGATCGATCTTGTTCTACACCTCGCCATACATGAGAGCGAGACAAACTTGCAATGAAATCATCGATGGGATTAAAGATGTTCCTGGCGTCGTTTACAATGTGAACGAAGAAACACGGATGAGAGAGCAGGATTTTGGAAACTTCCAAAGCACTCCGGAAGAAATGGAAAAGATCTGGGCTGAAAGAGCTCACTACGGACATTTCTTTTATAGAATTCCTCACGGAGAATCTGCAGCAGATGTGTATGATAGAATTGCCAGTTTCAACGAGTCATTATTCAGACAGTTTCAGCAAGAAAACTTCCCCAACATCTTGGTGTTGGTGACACACGGAATATGGGCCCGTGTTTTTCTTATGAAGTGGTTCAGGTGGTCTTATGAGGAGTTCGAGTCGCTCAAGAATATTCCACATTGTCAATACTTGATTATGAAGAAGCACGAGGATACACACAAATACAAGTTGAAGACGCGGCTATTGACGTGGGACGACTTGCCCGAAGACGAGATAGACGAAGAAGTGCGCCGTGAGGTTGGAGAAGAGGTTAGTTTTAATACGAAGGGCAAGTTGTGTAATCCGGAAGACATGGATATCAGCGGGATCATCGAGGCCCAGAGAAATGCAATCAAGAGCAATAGAAACAAGAACAAGGCGATCAAGGAGGCCTACAATAAGATACACAACAACGGCAAGCAAGACTACAATAAGTATGAGCTGGAAGAAATGAATACTGATAGCAGCGGAGAGGTATGTGAGTAATGCATAGAAATTTATAATTTACAAAGGAATATATAGGAACTCTACTCACCAACCCACAATCCGAAATAGGCAATTGCACCTCGGAGTTTTAATGCTGGAGAAAAGGAACCTGGAGCGTTATTAGTATTTTTTTTGGTGTTACGTAATTATAAAGGCAACCTTTACTTCTGGGAAATTGCTAGATATCCTTATATAAGTAGTGGACAAGAGAGAGAGAGAGAGAGAGAGAGAGAGAGAGAGAGAGAGAGAGATGATCGTATATATTCCGGGGGATATGGTAAGCTGTAGGAATTTGTAGTGGGCCGGAATTGGTTTAATTTTTCTTTTTGGTCTCCGGTTTTTTGCGTGGAGAACTAAGGTCCGAGCTCAGCTGACTTGGAGAACACACGCACGTCCCTTCATCTGGTGACGGCCGACTTTTCGCATATATAAATACGGAGAAAAATCCCGGGATCATTTGTGTATCATAAACCATTACTGGAAAACTAACCATGGCACGTCAATTCTTCGTCGGAGGTAACTTCAAAATGAACGGGACCAGCGAGTCCATCAAGGAAATCGTTGACAACTTGAACAAGGCTGACTTGCCAGCCAATGTTGCTGTTGTCATTGCTCCACCAGCCCCATACATTCCATTGGCTGTTGGCGAAAACAAGCAAAAGACCGTCGAAGTCTCTGCTCAAAACGTCTTTAACAAGGCTTCTGGTGCTTACACTGGTGAAATCTCCCCAGCCCAACTCAAGGACTTGGGTGCTACTTGGACCTTGACCGGCCACTCTGAAAGAAGAACCATCATCAAGGAATCTGACGAATTCATTGCCGAAAAGACCAAGTTTGCCTTGGACCAAGGTATCTCCGTCATCTTGTGTATTGGAGAAACCTTAGAAGAACGTAAGTCTGGTGTCACCTTGGACGTCTGTGCCAGACAATTGGACGCCGTCTCCAAGATCGTTCAAGACTGGACCAACATTGTTGTTGCCTACGAACCAGTCTGGGCCATTGGTACCGGTTTGGCTGCCACCCCAGAAGACGCTCAAGAAACCCACAAGGGTATCAGAGCTCACTTGGCCAAGACCATTGGTGAAAAGCAAGCTGCTGAAGTCAGAATCTTGTACGGTGGTTCTGTCAACGGTAAGAACGCTCCAGAATTCAAGGACAAGGTTGATGTTGACGGTTTCCTCGTCGGTGGTGCTTCCTTGAAGCCAGAATTCGTTGACATCATCAAGTCTAGATTGTAAGATGTTTATACGTTAATTCAATAAAAAAATGAGAGAATAATGGAAAGAAATGGAATGAAAGATTTATTAGGAATTGATTCCTATTGATGTAGTAATATTTCTCCAGAGCTGTGGCTTGCTCAATTCCTTACTTGCGGTGATGAGGGTGTATATATCTAGCAAGTGCTTATCATAGAATTCGTCAGGCTTATCAAGAGATAAATCTGTTTCGACCAAGATCTGCGAAGCTTGGAGATGGTGTACCAATTGCTGCAAGATTTCTGGTTTGGCACCGCTTATCCAGTTGGAGAACGAGAAATAGAGTCGTGGACCCAATGAACGGATCCAGAGTCGTGCCTGGTCCACACTGCCACTGTATGAATGGAGAATGACGTTAGGAATATTGGGAAAATCAGCCACCGAGTCATAGAGCTTGGCATGTACTTTCACGCAATGGAGCAGCACCGGTTTTTCGCGTTCACTGGCAAATTGCAAATGTCGCCGCAATATCGCCGTCTGATGATCAATTGAGACTCGACATCCCGTCAATTTCTCAGTAAGTACAATTGGAACTTCTGGATTACCAAAGAACCCATTGCTGGGGACCCGAAACGACTTATCGAGCCCGATTTCGCCCACGCCCCACGGCCCGTTGTACGCATCGACAATGTTGGCGATGCGCGTCATATGCGATTCTAAGTCGACGGGTACTGGCAAAACAGCAAGCAACTCTGGTGAGGGTTCAGGATATAGTACACGTGAGTAATGGAGCTGTTTCTTTTCTGTATCTGAACCCAGCAATGACTCTACGCTGTAAAGATGTGAGTACCATGGATGAATGCCGAAATACGGTACTACATATGGGCCGTCAAGGCCCTGTAGTATCTGCCGTAGAGACTCGAGATCAGAGTAGTATGTGGACATAATATGATAGAAGTAAAGTCTTTTCTCACGGTTAAGACGATCCACCAATCCAGCCACATCGCCAGCATTGCATTTTGGCAGTAAATGGCAGTGGCTATCAGCAAAGTTTTCCATTGAGTTTTATTCCGTTCGCGGAATTTTTTTTGTTTTGTAGAGTGATAGATATAAAGGCCCAAAAAATAGTGGAGTAAGCTGGAGTTCATTTAGAAAACTCAGCTTTTTAAATGTCTTTATCAGAACGAATCAGTATCCAATGGCCGCCTCAAGAGGCTGAAGAGGCTACCAGCACGATGGTCCTTACCTCATTGGGAAATCACTATGTTGACATACGTATTTTCCGCCATCAATATCCGTACTTGCAACGCCCTGATGATCCATTTATCGACGAGGTATTTGATTGGTGCTCGAGTGGAATGGAGGAACCAATTTCTAATACACCCAAAATTCGGTTTTGTCACGAGATCGACTCACAGCAGATCAGTAAATCCATAAAGAGCGGTACACCATTAGCGGAAGCCGAACCCGACGTAGGAATGTTTCTGCAATATGAATATTATCGTAAGGAAACTGGACAAATGACCAATCCAGCCACGGGGAAAGTACAAAAATATGTTGAGTTGTGGAAACCATTGGATATCAACCGTCACGAACCGCAAAAGGAAGCCATATTGTTCTACGGGAACGTCGGTGGACTGTTTATCAGTCGTGTGCTTGAAGTCACCGGTTCTTCCCGCTACGAGGGGAAGATTGTCCGGTTGGGCGACTGGATGCAGGGCCTCGTGTATGATAAGAAGAGTAAGGAGATGCCGCTTGCTGTTCTTCGACGCCACAAGACCCAAAACTTGATTGCATACGGCAACATTGACCTTTTCCCCGTAGATTTTGAAGGCCAAGAGAGCGATATTGTTTCAAGCGGAGGAATAAAATGGACATGTCGCGAGGCACTTTTTGACCTGGAGTTATAAAGTTACTTGGCTGGTGCGGCTGAAATTAGATACCGAAAAAATAGTCAGTACATAAGTTAACGTTTAGTATGTCGTGTCACGTTACTCATCACGCTTTTTTCATCAAAATATTTATCGTTCTCACAGAAAACACAAAACAAAAATACAAAAAACACAAACAACTTACCATTTTCCATTCACTTAAAAAAAGGGTCAACACTTCACAAATAAACATACATAATATTTAGAAACAGTGGGAAGTGAAAATGTCTGAACCTACACCCATCACACTTCCTCTGTCAGTACCGTTTCCGGTGACAGTTAACGCAGTTTTCTGTCGTAAGGGCGACACGGTATCCAAGCACAAGACTGTGTTCCGTTACCGTTACTGGGAATACGAAGACGATCCCAACTCTAAGGAAGAAAATCCACCTAAAATACGTGTTGAACGTATTGGCTCGTTTGAAAGCCCGCTCGAAGGCGAAGTAAGTGATATCTTTATTCGCGTTGACGAAGAAATCGCCCACAGCAAAGTCATACTATTTACAGTCATTGAGGCTTGTACCCACACTGTTCAGTACGGTGGTTTGTGTGCTCTTTGTGGTATGGCAGTTGAAGACGAAAAGGACTACACTGGCTACGACTACAAGGAACGCGCCACCATCGAGATGTCCCACGATAACACCGGCCTCAAAATCAGTATAGACGAAGCAACCAAGATCGAACAGAGTACTACCGATCGCTTGACCGAGGAAGAGAAGTTGATATTAGTGGTAGATCTCGACCAAACCGTCATACACGCCACAGTCGACCCCACTGTCGGCGAATGGCAACTGGACCCTTCCAACTCCAATTATCCTGCTGTCAAGGATGTCAGGACGTTTTCTCTTGAAGAAGAGCCAATTTTGCCACCTGGATGGACGGGACCCAGACATGCCACCACTAAATGCACCTACTATGTCAAGGTTCGCCCAGGATTGCTGGATTTTTTGGCAGAGATTTCCAACAAGTACGAACTTCATATTTATACCATGGCCACCAGAAACTATGCTCTAGCGATTGCCAACATCATTGATCCAGATGGTAAGTATTTTGGCGACCGTATTCTTAGCAGAGATGAGAGTGGCTCATTGACCCATAAGAACTTGAAACGACTTTTCCCCGTTGACCAATCGATGGTGGTTATCATTGATGATCGTGGAGATGTGTGGCAATGGGAAAGCAATTTGATCAAGGTGGTTCCTTACGACTTCTTTGTGGGGATCGGCGACATCAACTCGAGTTTCCTCCCAAAGAAGAATGGTCAATTGACCGGGCCGTCCAAGAAGAGAAAGTCAATTGCACTTTTGACGGCACAGCAGGACGAAAAGGAAAGTACCTTTACCGATGTTGAGTTAGATGAGAAGATTGGCATTGATCTGTCGCCTGTTGATCGCCTTCTTGAGCTCGGTGGTGGTGAAGGCAATACTGACTTGTTAATAGAGCAGTCTATTACGCGAAGCCAGTCAATTGAGCAACAACAACACGACAGGCCGTTAGCCAAAATGCAACAGAATTTGGAACAAATGCATCACCACGGAGAGCAATCCACCGAGGAACAAAATGAAGTAGATTCAGACTCCGACGATGAAGACAACTTGCTTTATGATGATGATAATGAGTTGTTTTCGCTTAACAGGGTACTTTTGAGTATCCATGCACAGTACTATAAAGTTTTGGAAGAAACAAAAACTAAACCGGACCTCACTACTATAATACCGCAGATGAAGAGCCAGTGTTTGCAGGGCATCACAGTTCTTTTCCTGGGTATTATTCCGATTGGCCTAAATATCGAGACAGCGGACATTGTTATCTGGTGTAAACAGTTTGGTGTGCAGGTTGTGAACGAAGTGTATCCCGAAGTTACGCATGTGGTGTGTCGAGATCCAGCCAATGGCGGAGGTCCGACGTTTAAGGCCCGTGTAGCGAAGCGCATACTTCCCAATGCCAAGATTGTGAATCCAGATTGGCTTTTTGCGTGTTTGAGTACATGGAGCAAAGTTGACGAGACCGAGTACATTATAGGCGACAATGTTGCCGAAGGATGGGAAGTGAATCCCAAGGATATTACCAAGTACCAGAAAGTGCTTGAGAGACAGTCTGAAAAGGTGGTTGAGACGGCGAGACCGCGGTTTGACTCGGTCGAGTCAATTGAGCAGTACAATTTGGACGAAGCCAACCAAGAAGTGGATGAGTTTTTGGCTGATATCAGTGAAGATGATGATGAAGAAGAGGATGGAGAAGGAGAGGAAGACGATGAAGAGGAAGAGGAGGGAGCACCGGGAGCAACACACGATTCGTTTATTAAGGATGCATACAAGACGAAGAAGAGAACATTAGAGTTAGATGATGAGGATAATGAGGGGCCTGTTGGGAATGGCAAGAAGCAGAAGAGCGAGGTTTTGGACGAGCTTGAACAGGAATTACTAGATGGATTTGACGATCTTGAGGATTAGGCAGCTGACTGTGAAAAAAAAAACGAGAATACGAAGAAGAAAAAACAGTAAAGAAAAAAAGGAATTCTAAAACAAAATGATTAAGTGAGCATGGGCAATTTTAAAGAACAAGGTTGCCTCACCCGTACCAAGCCACATGTAACATAGTAAGGACAATGTATAAGTAGAAGTGTAGTATACAAAGAACCATAAGAGAACATACACAAAAAGAAGAAAAATAAGATAAAGCGTGGCATTCTGTAACTATAATTAGGGTGAGGCGAGACCATGTCCGGTTACGCAGCCCTGGTAAGGAGACATATTCCCGATTGAGGTGTTTGAGCCAGCAGAGATCACCGAGAGAGCCAGCAGCGTGCGAATAACTGGAGATAACGAAGAATGTAAATATGGTCGTCATCGTTACACTATCATTATCAGCACAAGATAAATAGAACAGCAAATCTCTTTCTTCCTGAGACCACTCATCAAATTCCATTCCATCAGCCTCAATCCATCAGCCTCAATCCACCCGCAGTTGTTACCAAGAGTTAAATTTGTCTCTGCTTCGATCATTAATTCCATTTCGACGCGCTAAGCCAGCTTCTAAAATTATCAACTGATATTTCCATAAAACACCCCGGAAAGAACCCCTCCAAGAAGACACTTTTTCAAGAGTTTTACTAAGTTCAAGTCTAATTTACTACCGATGTTGTTCAGATTCTTTCGGTTCATCCTTATCATTTTATCGCTAGCCACACTAGTACTCGGTGTCTTCGCACTCATAGGGTCCTACAAGGCCGAATCCTACCTTACGAATGCCTACTTGATCGACTTCCAGCTCAATCAACTCAACTTATCTAAGATTATTGACGTTTCCGCGTTCCCGAAGCGTGATTATGTGCCCTCTAGCACCGAAAAGAGAGCCAGTATCCCAGAATCCATCGCATCTGCTGCCGCACCCATTGCTCCTGTTGTTGCACCAATCGCTTCGGCCCTCGCTTCGCCTCAGGCTTCTACCCTGATCCAGCAAGCCATCACCAACTTGTTGCTGCTGGTCACACCAAAGGAATTGGGTATCGCTGACGTTTATACCGTGAGTTACTGGGGATACTGTAAAGGTTCAGTTACCCTGAAACTGACATACGATGCCAAATTGCAAAAATATATCAATGAATTCAACAACAAGGAAGTCAACATTACGTGGTGCTCTCCACCAAAGGCTGCCTACGCTTTTGACCCGCTTGTTGTGTTCAAACATGAATTGAACAATACCTTGAATAACGTGGTTGAAGACGTGCCGTTACCTACGCAGCTTTCGAGTGCCGTTCGTAGCGAGATAAAGATCTTATTGGAAAATATCAACTATGAATCCCTTAACTTGCCTGGCTCGTTGGAGAACGATATCAAGACATTAAACAACGTCACCAAGGCATCATTCGTATTGGTGATAATCGTGTGTTGTCTCAGTGCACTCTCACTTCTTGTCCAAGTGCTTGCCTTCTGTCTTTCTCCTGATAACTGTTGTCTTTCCTTCCTCAACTTTATATTTGAAGCCATTATCTTTATTTTGGCAGTAGCACTGGCTGCATGTGCCACCGGAACATACCTCTTTGTTAGAAAACAGGTGAACAACAACATTGCTGAATACGGAGCAAAGTCGTACCTTTCGGTAAACTTCTATGCGTTCATATGGTCCTCGGCAGTAGCTGCTCTTTTGGTGGTTGTGATGAGTTTGTTGGGTCACTGTTGCGGTATGTTTGGCACCAACCGTCGTCGTTACAGAACCGTGCAACCACCAGTGGTTTATGAGCATGTGCCTTCCGTTCATAGTGGCCACATGGGTGAAAAATCGATGCACTCATGATGGTTTATAATCAGTGTATAAGAGAATAACGATATGAATGAGTAAGGTTTACACCTGTAGTGTAATTTTGCAGCAGTTAAACCTGCGCTTCGCTACCAACTTTCGCGGACTTTCGCTCCAATTTAGTGACTTTTTCTTAATTTTTTTGCACTAATTTAATGGTGCGGTCTCTACTTTCCCAGTAAATTACCGTACTTCTCACTATCAACTCACTAACTACTTTTTTTTTTGCGCGCTGATTCTATTTCAGATTCAATATTTGTTTTATCAACAGTGTTATGTTGTGTTCAATCACTGGCCAAAAGGCCGTCGAGCCTGTGGTTTCACCTCGAAGTGGTGCCATTTTTGACAAGAAGCACATCCTAAACTACTTATCCACCAGCAATGCTGATCCAATCAACGATGAGCCGCTTACGGCGGATGAGCTCATCGCCATCTCCACAGTACCAACGGTCGTGGAACCTACGCTGCTCGCTACTGCCACGTCGATCCCTCTGTTGCTAGCGACTTTCCAGAACGAATGGGATGCCGTGGCGTTGGAAGTGTTCACACTCCGCAAACAGCTCCACGCTGCTCGTCAGGAGTTGAGCGCTGCGCTCTATCACCACGATGCTGCCGTCCGTGTCGCAGCTGCCGCAATCCGTGAGCGTGATGAGGCCCAGGCTGCCCTCCAACAGCTTGCAGTATCAGTGACCGAGCCAGAGTCCATTGAAGAGGAAAGTAACGATGTTGTGGAAGCGATCAAACAAGCCGGAAATGAGCTCTTTGCGCTACATAAGTCACAGAAACCGGTCTTGTCGATCAGTGCCGATACTGTGGTAGAGATTTGTGATGGTTCCGAGCAAATTGTGCCCTTTGAAGCAGTAGGAGCGTGCGATTACGAGTCAAAACTGCATGAGCTCTTGATAGCTTCTCCAGAGGGGAAAGTGACCCGATGGCGTGATAGCAAACAAGAGGCAGTGGATGCTGGCGAAGGAAAGGTTACAGCACTTGCTCATGTTGAGTACAAAGACACCTTGGTGCCATTGGTGGCACATTCTGACAATGTTATTTTTGGCGACAAGTCAGTGGAAATTGCTGGTGTTACGCAGCTTGTGCGTCATCCCGGTGTGCCTGGCTGCTTTGTGGCGGTTACGGGCGAGTCTTGGCTGCTTTACCATCATGAAAAACAGGTGCTGCGTATCGATGTCGAGCTGGCAACCTGTGGTGCTGTTCATGTCGATGGGCTTCTTGCGGCCATTGGTACGAGCAGCGGTGCCATTAAAATCTACAACATTACTGACGGCACGCTTGTGTCGACGGTGAATGCTCCTGGAGCCGTAACAAAGATTACGTTTGCGTTGAACGGGTACTGGATGGTTACGGCTACTAAAGAGGGCCGGGTAGTGGTATTTGATCTCCGTAAGAATGTGGTTGTGCACACAGTTGAGCTTGGTGGAGAGGCAGTAGACTTTGTGCTTGATCCATCGTCGTCGGTGCTTGTTACGTATGACGGTACGCAGCTCCAGGCACATCGATACATCAAGAAAGGGAAGTCATGGAGGAGCTGTGGCCGGCTTGCGGCAGAAGGTGTTGTTTCGATGTGGATTTACAATAATGCTGATGACGAATCGTTTGTGAAAGAAAACAAGATAAAAATCTGGACGGTGCTACAGAACTCCCTGGTGGTGGAGTATCAGTTGAAGTATACATAAAGAGAGCATAGAAAAATGTCAAGTAGAAAACGCGGAGAAAAAGTGTAAAACCATGAACAAAACCTACCAAAAGTTTTATTAAAAGCAAAAATCATCGCAACATGAATATCAACGAGTTAGTAGACCAATGGTTGGCAGTGGACGTGAATAGTGAAACGCGTGCTGAAATCAGCCAACTTCGTGAACAAAAGGCATGGCCGGAATTGGAACGTCGTTTACGTACAAGAATCGCGTTTGGAACCGCGGGACTTCGTGCTGAGATGAGTGCCGGTTTTGCTCTTATGAATGATGTAACGGTACTCCAGGCATCGCAGGGCTTGGTCAAGTACGTTTCTGAACAGGGTGGAAATAGTATTGTGGTTGGCCACGACCATCGCCACCATTCACAGCGGTTTGCAGAACTTACTGCCAGCGTAGCGTTGACTCATGGATTCAAAGTATGGTACTTGGGATCGACGTCATTGTCTCCTGAAAGCGTAAAATACCTGAACGGTGAAGCTAAGGAAACTGACTCTGCACCTCGTTTTGTCCATACTCCTCTAGTTCCGTTTGCCATCGATACTTACGGTGCTGCTGCAGGTGTAATGATAACCGCATCACACAACCCTGCAAAAGACAATGGCTACAAAGTATACTACGGCAACGGGTGCCAGATCATCCCACCTCACGATGATGGAATTGCCGCTTCTATTGATGCCAACTTGGATCCATGGCCAGAATCATGGAACGCTGCCGGCAATTTTGCAGCTGGTCTTGCCTCCGGCAATTTGGTAGCAGTTGCTGACGAAATCTCGAACCAGTACCTTGCCAAGTTGCAAGAAAAATTGGTTGTTAATACCAAACTATCTTCTCAGTTTGTTTATACGCCAGTACACGGGGTGGGACACGAGATCTTTGACCGTATGCTCAAACAGTGCTTTTCCGGCTACAAGGCATCCGTGGTAGCTGAACAAGCTCAGCCAAATCCCGACTTTCCTACCGTTAAGTTCCCCAATCCTGAAGAAAAAGGTGCATTAGACTTGGCTATTCAAACGGCTGAAAGCGCCGGCTACCGCTTGGTTCTTGCCAACGATCCCGACGCCGATCGGTTCAGTTGTGCGGTAAAGACAGGAGGCGGATGGAAACAATTGACCGGGAATGAGATTGGATTCTTGTTTGCGCTCTACTTTATTGAAGAAGTAGTTCCACCAGCCGAGTTGCTGAAGACTTACTTGCTTAATTCGACCGTTTCATCGCAGATTTTGAAGGCTATGGCAGAGAAGCGGGGGTTCCATTACTCTGACACTCTTACTGGTTTCAAGTGGATTGGTAACAAAGCAATTGATGTCAAGGCCGAAGGGTTTAAGGTGCCATTTGCGTATGAGGAAGCGATTGGATTTATGTTTGATTTGGTCAACGACAAGGACGGGGTTGCAGCTGCTGCCGTGTTCTTGCAGTTGTACGAACGGTGGTTTGCCTCTGGCGAACTTGATGTTGTGGCCAAGTTGGAACAAGGATACGCCACGTACGGATACTTTAAGGAGTGCAATGGGTACTATAAGCTCCAGGACTTGGGCAAAACCAAGGAGATTTTTGATGGAGTCAGAGCGAGCGGCGATCCATTCCCACAGCAAATTGGTAAGTTTACGGTTGAGACATGGCGTGATTTGACCACTGGTTACGATTCATCTACGCCAGACCACAAGCCGGTGCTTCCAGTGGACGCAAAGTCGCAGATGATCACTGCCATGCTTCGCGATAATGCCAGCGATCCGGCGCGTCACGTTCGTTTCACCTGCCGTGGTTCTGGAACCGAGCCCAAACTCAAGGTCTACATTGAAGGGATGGCTGCTGATGAATCCAGTGCGGTGACTGTCGCCCGTGAGTGTTGGAACGAGCTTCGTGAGAATTGGTTCCAGCCAGAAATCAATGGATTGGAAGAACATGTCTAGACTGTGTTGTCTGCAGGACGACACGCAACTATTTTTTTTTTTTTTTTTTTTTTTTTTTGCTGCGTCGTTTCAGGGTTTTTTTAAGCTGTCTCTGTTGAACGATAACACGGTATCATGGTTATAGATACGTATGGGAAGAAGTCGGATCTCCCAATGTAAGTAGAAAAAAAACACAAAACGATGCAGAATAACTAGAACAACATCAAAGCAAATAAACGAGAGACTAACATTTCCCCTTTACAGCTATAACAAGCTTAAACCGAAGAAGAATCTGCGAGCTGAATGGATCAAGCGGTCGGCGATTGCGCTATGCTGTTTGTTGGCCGTATGGTTCGTGTTTTTCCGAAACACAGGCCTTTCTTTGGGATCTCCAGCCGATGCACGATCCGGTGTTGACGTCTACAGTGTCACTAGCACCGGAGTGACCAAACAGAGCGACGTTTCGGCGTTGGAAGTTGATCTTCGGACCCTGGACGAAGTTTACCACGACATCGTCGAGTATTATGATTTAGAAGACTACAAAGGGTCGGCTGATGGTAAGAACCAAGGCGATGTTGTGTTGTTCTTGATGCCATTGCGGAATGCCGAAAATGTGTTACCAATGGCCTTCTACAACTTGATGAACTTGACGTACGACCACTCATTGATCGACATTGCGTTCTTGGTATCGGACTGTTCGCCCGACGACAGAACGTTGGAGACGGCGTTCGAGTACTCGGTGGCATTGCAGAACGGTACCTTGATGCAAAAGTTGAAGGAAGAAGATACCAACGTCAATGGTGTTAAGGGCTCCCGTGACTTGTACCAGTTATACATGGACCCCGAGTACACCAAGCAGGTGGAAAATGCATACACGAACCCCGATGCCCGCCACAAGGGCTTTAACGACCCGTTCCGTTCGGTCACGATCTTCAAAAAGGACTTTGGCCAGATCATTGGTCAGGGATTCAGCGATCGTCATGCCGTCAAGGTCCAGGGTATCCGGCGTAAGTTGATGGGACGTGCCAGAAATTGGTTGACGTCAAGTGCGTTGAAACCGTATCATTCGTGGATTTACTGGCGTGATGTCGATATTGAGACGTGTCCCGGAGACGTGATTGAACACTTGATGAAACACAACTTCGACGTGATGGTGCCTAATGTGTGGCGGCCATTACCTACTTTCTTGGGTGATGAGCATGAGCAGGCGTACGATTTGAACTCGTGGTTAGAGTCGGACCAGGGACTTGAGTTGGCACGGACATTGGACGAAGATGATGTTATTGTCGAGGGATATGCCGAGTACCCCACGTGGAGAGCCCATTTGGGGTACATCCGTGATCCTCGAGGCAGTAGTGACGATGTGATTGACTTGGATGGGGTTGGAGGTGTATCGATCTTGGCCCGGGCCCAGATATTTAGGCACGGAGTGCATTTCCCGGCATTCACATTTGAGAACCATGCCGAAACCGAGGCGTTTGGCAAGATGGCGAAGAAGATGGGGTACCGAGTCGGGGGCTTACCGCATTATACGATTTGGCACATCTACGAGCCCAGTGAGGACGACATTAAGGAGATCGCCAAGATGGAAAGAAAGAAGAGACGGAAAAAGGGTGTATAAGAAGTATAATATAATATAAGTCTAATAAAAAGAATTGTCAGTAGGAAGGCAGGGTTTGTAATCTATGTAAGCCGTAAGACTTACTCAGAGATTGTTCACATCCATTTTGTTCATCATGAAATTCTGTACTCGCGCTCGAACCGTGTCGTAAAATGCGTTGACGTCGTCTGACATCAAAAGCTTATACGGCAACGCCACGAGCGGTAGAATACGAAAATTTTGCCACTTCAGTACCAATGAAATAATCACCCCATGTGGCCATTCTGTGCGCACGTGGGCAGCCTGTGCACGTGTACGCAACGTACGCACTTGCTGGGGTGAGGGGGGGAACGGGAAGTAAGGCAAGGGTTTAACTAAATTTCTGTTAGACGAGTGCGGGAACTCGTATTTCCCAAAACGGAAGGAGGAGGATCTTTGTTTGTATCGGAAAAACCTCGATTCGGCACGTTATTTTTTTTAATGTGGGACGAATCCGACGCATTTAAAACATTAGCCATTGCCTGGTTGTTCGATTGTGTTGTTTCGTAACCGTATTCACCTTTTTGCATTAAGGCGGTTCTAACCTCCATCCATTCTCTTTCACTCTTTCACTCTCTCTCTCTCTCTTTCTTTCCTTCTTTCTTTTTTCTTGTTGTTGTTGTTGTTGTTGCTCCATCCACGCTGCTGTCCTTGTTCTTCCACCTCCTCGCCGTGTTGATCCACGCGCTTATGGTATCGGCATTGCGGCCAGTCAGCGACTTTCGAGTCGAAGACATGCCACTGAAAGGCCGATCCCAGAACCATAACGCAGCCATTGCTCATGTGCCGCGTCTCTACAAGAAAACAGCGATCCAACTTTCGCTGGCGGTCCAGCTCCTCTACACCGACGCTGACGAGGCCATCTACTTTGTCAATACCTCCATCAATGGAGCAGAAACCAACCCGTTCCCCCTCCTTATCGACACAGGCTCTGCACTCTCATGGATCTATAATGAGTCATGCTCGACAAACGGCTGCAATAAGCTGTCTACCAACAAGTTTAGCACTCACCTGACGCTCAGATACAATAATCTGTTCTCCCTCGACTATAATGGCAATTTGGTGCTGGGAAACATGCTCCTGCTTGCAGATAACGATCTTGGTATCACATTGGGCGACTTGACGACGTCCAATGTATCAATTGGCCTCACCACCGACGCTCCACTGATGTTTTACGACTACAGCATAAGCGGCCTCATTGGAATCAGCAGTTCCCGCTCCAATCAAAACTTGGTGGCTCAATGGGCCGCCAGTGGCACCATAGATGCGCCGGTATTCGGCCTCATGTTGGCAGGAACCAACCACACTATAGAGTACGTCGATGCAAACAACTTTTCGACACCCTTGCCGCCTTCGCTCGGTGGATTCATGGTATTTGGATCCCCAGCCCGTTCGACAGTTCTGTCGGTTTATTACTCCGATATTGTGCCGAACTCCAACTCGTACTGGCTCGTAAACATTACCGGGGCAGTATCCAACAAAACAGTATTTGATTCTCGCCAGGCTATCATCGATACCGGCACCACTGGGATCGTGCTTCCGGTCAAGGATGCTGACAAACTCCATCAGCAGCTTTTTGGCACCAACTTTGTCACCGATCAAGTCGGGAACTATGCATTCCCGTGCGGGCTGACCGCGCTGTTCGAGCTCACCATTGGTGGAAATGTGTACACAGTGCCAGCAGCAGCCATTCAGGGCCAGGCATACTCGCTGAGCTTACAGGGATACTGTGCCTCGAAGGTACAGGGCCGTGACCAGTCGGGCTACTGGATCTTGGGAGCGGCATTCTTGAAGCAGTATTATACGGTGTTTGACTTGGAAAATGGACGCATTGGGTTCGGGAACGGGCTTGCCACGTATACTTTACGTTCTCCATCGACTTCCACTGCAGCTGCTTCCGCTTCGGCTGCTTCCACTTCGGCTTCTACTTCTACCTCCTCTCATGGAGGTGCGCCTAGAGCAGGCATTGCATATCCATTCTACTTTATATGTCTTTTGGTATGTTTATAGACTATTCTTTTATTTAAGTAATCACCGCCAACCAGCTTAATATCGAGTACATCAATCCAACAGGATACACGGCAAGTAGAACCCGGCCTGGTAATACTCCAGAACACTTGAGACTCATGACTCCGGCGTAGATGCTCCACACATTGGCCACAGCAAGTAATGGAATCCGGAACAACCGACGGTGAATCAACACACAACATAAGATTTCAGACACAGCAATAGGGAACATCGAGTACCCCACGGCAGACGCTGCCAGCAAGAAACTGATGGTACCGCCCAAAAGCTGTACATTGAGTCCAATTAAGAGGAAAAATGTCCAGATAAGCGAAAATGTGGTTGAAAACACACGGTTTACTTCAAGCAGACTGGAACCGGCAAGACCCAACAGCACAGCATACACGAGAGAAAACACGAGCGGACCCCATAAGTCCCAATCCAAGTTATCATGCTTGATATCGTCGGAACTTGCCAGAAGCTCGGATTCGTCCACCGACATTACAAACCCCTCTGGGACCCGGATACCTTGCTGGTTCGCAAATGCCACAAGTTTCTGTTGTTGTTGGGCTGCCAATGTCTTCAATTGCATCGGCCACACCACAATGGCCAACCGTCTTGCAATTTGCATCAAGTCACGCTTCAACGTGGCAACTATAGGCTCATCTAGCGTATCTCCACCGGTATACTGACGTTCCTGGAACTTTGTGTTGGGAATAGATGTGGTAAATGGAGCAAACGTGCTGGAAAGGTCGACTTTGGGCACTGACCCAAACCCGCTAAGGAGTCCCGAGTTCAGCGAAGTTTGTTGACGTGGCGTTTCGTCTTCATCAGGAATAATAAACTCATCAACATCGTGTGGTGTGTAACTTGGTGGCTGCCACGATGACATTGTATTTAATTTAATTTAACTACCCAAGTTTTATGGGCAAACCAAAAAAATGCTTGCTCGTTAATGATTTAAATCTATATTTATTTGAATTTTCTGCGATTTTTTTATAAATTTTCTACTTTGTCTTACCAGTGGCAGGTTTTTCGATTCTCAAAATCTTCATTGGAACACCAACAACCACTGCGTTTTCTGGCACATCCTTGTTAACAACACAGCCAGCTCCAACAACCGCACCGTCACCGATAGTAACACCAGGCAAAACAATGGCACCAGCACCAAACCACACGTTGTTTCCTACCGTGATTGGTTTGGCCCATTCAACCATATCCAAACGCGCTTGTGGATCGGTGGGGTGAGTTGCAGTAGTAAACACACAATTAGGTCCCACCATCACATGGTCTCCAAATGTAATAAGTGTACAGTCTAAAAAGGTAATATTGAAGTTTCCGTAGAACAGCTTACCGATGGAAATGTTGCACCCATAATCAACGTTAAATGGTGGCTCCAAGTGCACGTCCTCAGAACACTTGCCGAAAATCGTCGACAAGTGCTTGTAACGAGCTTCTATATGACGCTTCATATCGAAATCGTAGTCCTTAATCCGAATATTAGCGTAGTCAAGCGCTCTTTCGTGCGACAAGTTCCGTGCCATCACTAACTCGGGTGTAAAACAGTCGTATGGGATCGACAGAATCATCTTTTCATATTCCTCTCCCTTAGGAATGTTTTTGAGATTGCCGTATGCGTAATCCACAAGTTCTTTATTAATAGTTTGAGTCATAGTTGCTTAGTAGAAAAAGTTATCTGGGGAAAGAGAATCCTCTTTATATACCCTGGGGTTTTTTTAAGTGAGAAGGCCATCATCAGAGAGGAATTAGCTTGGTAGTTTTTTGCTAGGATCAATTTCCTAAAACGGAAGAGGTTCCGAATGACGTGGGGGTATTCTCTTCACTTCATTTTTTTATTTTTTGATTTGAAATCCTCCCCGCAAAAAATACAAAAAGGCCAAAATTTAGGTTCATTCTATTCTATAAACTGTAATACTATGTCATATTTCAGATAAACTATTCATCGGAAGAGAACAGATAGCCGGCGGCAATACAGGTTCTGAAAACGCCTTCCTTGACAGACAAATTGTTGAGTTCGTCAAATTCGGTTTCGGATAACTCAACGGTATAGAGATTCGAGACAATTCTCGACTCGGTCGACGATTTGGGGATGACAATACTGTCACGTTGAACACCCCAGGAAATAATAATCTGGGCGGGTTCAACCCCATGACTGGCAGCAATGGCTGATACAACCGGATTTGTAATAAGTGGGGCGACCTTAGCGCCCAATGGGGAGTAGGCAGTAACGAGAATCTTGTGTTGGTCCAAAAACGCCTTGAGTTTTGGCTGCGGCAATAATGGATGAGCCTCGATCTGATTTATAGCAGGAACAACATCGATTTCTGGATCGTCGAACAACCGTTGGATCTGTTCAATAGAGAAGTTGGAGACACCAATGGCTCTGATTTTCTTGGTGGACTTATAAATCTTCTGGAGCGACTTGTAAGTATCAACAAAGTCATGGTCAGCGTAAATCTCGTTTGTAACAGGATCTTTAGAAATTGGCCAGTGGATCAAGTACAAATCGATGTAGTCCAAGCCCAACTTGGACAACGAAGTGTCCAATGCCTCCGACACTTGTTTGTGGCTGGTGTTCCACAACTTGGTGGTGACAAAGATTTCGTTCCGGGGTATTCCCGAGTCACGGATCCCCTCACCAATTTCCTCTTCGTTCTCGTAAGCAGCAGCGGTGTCAATGTGTCTGTAGCCCGCCTTGAGGGCAGCCAAGATGGCATTGTAACCGTCACCAGCCTGGGAAAGTTGCCAGGTTCCGAGCCCAACTGCAGGGATCGTAACTCCGTTGTTTAACGTGTACGACTTGGTGTTTACAGAAGCCATTGCCTTAGCACTACTTAAGAGATAATTATCGGAATATTTATATTGATACGGAGCCCAAAGGTTTTTGCGTGCGCAGGTGCCACAGTGTAGCAACTGTGGGCGGAATTGGGAACAATTCAAGCGAGGGTTTTTTTTTTCCCGCTGCGTGCGCGTCCCTATGCTTTTTTCTTGAACGAGAAGAAATGCCGCCGTTTCAGTTCGCTTTTGCGGCTGGTCATCAGGTGAAGACTGCCGGTCGAGGATTGTGACCGTGTTATCGGTGCCGTGTCAAAATAACTGTCTTCACGAACATCGGCATTCTTACTCGCTCCCAAATGGAACAAGCCATGTTTCTTCGTGCTCATTACCGATGCAGTATCACTATCAAGGTTCACTTTCAGCGTGTTGCGCGACAAAAGGAGCGACCGTACTTTTGATTCCAGCACCACCAGCAGCTTCGCTTCTTTCCGTGCAGCCTTTTTGGCACGCTCGTTCTCAATCTTTTCGTGCTGCTGCCGTTCCCGCTCGCTCTTCATCTTAAGTTTCGCATCCTTCTTAATCAATTTGTGGATCTGTTTATCAATCTCTTTGTTTCCAAGTTTAGGATCCAGCTTATTCTGCTTGAATGGCGTAAGACCACCTATTCCACGGAATGACGTCTGGGATTTTGTCTTCTCCATTTTCGTGTACCCGCCTCCAGGACTCTGCGTTCCATCCATGCTCACACTTGGTGATCCCATTCTTGTACTGCAACTTGAGCCTAAACGACTCTTGCTAAGTTCAGGTGGTTGCAGCGGTTGATGTAAATGCTGCTCATTTTGATGCCGAGTCTCTTGCTGTGGTTGGTTCACTTCTTGACGTGGTTGCTGTGGTTGTCCTTGTTGCTGCTGTTGCTGCTGTTGCTGTTGCTGTTGCTGCTGTTGCTGCTGTTGCTGTTGCTGATACTTCTCAGTCATCTTAGCAATTGCATCACCAAGCTCAACCTTACTTTGTGCCGCCGCCCGGCTCATCTGCCGAACATTAGCAGCACGCAACATTAACTTCATATCAAGAACAATAGCTGCAGCTTCGTAGATCAAATCAATAAAGTAATCTGAAGGAATTGGTGACTCGGGACTCACCAATTGCTCCAATGTCGTAGAGAGCTTTTCCTTATCATCATCATTGGCATCCTCCATCGAACTCTGCTGTTCCATCTGCGTAATATGTATTTTATCAAACACAGATTTGCTTCTAGGACCATAGATGAACGATGGACTATGGTCGGCGTTCAAAAACCCAAGCTCGAAGTCAGTATCCTCTTCCGAGGTGGTCTTCTTCTCTGATTCATCAGTATCTTCCTCGGTGCTCTTTGGATGTTCAATTTCAGGCATTAGAGGTACCTGATCAGGCGATTCAGAAATCGAATCGGCTCGACTTTCGGGACCAGGTGTGAAATCAGAACTATCCACATTCACAAGTTCGTGGTCAGAATACTTGGACATCATACTTGAATATGATTTCTTCTTCTTTGAGCTCCATCCTGAAGCCATACTGTTCTTATGAATATTAGATGTCTTCTTCAATAATGCAAGATCAAGATATCCGTCGTCGACAGTATTCATGAACCCTTCGTATTCTTCTAACGGGAACTTAACGTTAGGATCAATCTTTGTGTTCGTGAGTTCTAATAACTTGAAATAACGTTTCTTCAATCTCTTTCCTTGCCGGATAAACTCGGACTCCTTTCTTCCAATAATTCCAAACAAGATCTCACTGATCAAATCGTAAAGCAAGGGAACTTTGCAAAATTTAGCAATTCCCAAGTTGTCCAAGGTAGTCGGCGAAAGCAACCACTTGTTACCAACCTGCCCAGTGTACAAATATTCACAGAATGCCTTCAAAGTAACACTAGGAAAAGGAACATACAACTTTCTCGGAATTAAGGAAGGTTCCATCTTGAACTTACCTGAGGCAATATCCTCAAAGTTTAGCAATGCATTCTCAAATAATCGGTCAACAGTATTTTTTGGAGGTGACAGGTCATCATTTTGCTTTGGATATAACCGATCGTCAGAAATTGATCTAGATTTATCAGACTCATCTTCGTTACTGTCCTTACCAGAGGAAACGTATGATTGCGGGTCAGAGTGTGCAGAGGAAAACGAAGAAGATGTCTTCTCACCCTCGTGTGATTCACCAGAGCTAACAAATGGGACCATATTCACCGACTTCAAGGCTTCACTGTTTGATTTTTGCTCACCATCGTCTGGGTTATTCAACTGTATTTCGCCTGGCTTAAACTTGTTAGACAAAGGAGAACTATTTACTCCAGGTTGGTTTGGTCTCAAGTTCGGCACAGGTGCATTATACAACTCAATGTTGCCACCACCTTGGTTCGAAATAGAGGCACGAGGCGACGCAAACGGAGAGCCTTTGGGAGACTTTGAAACCGGTATATTCCTTAAAACGGTCAAGGTGTGGATCAAAGATGCACGCGGAGAACCCAAATCACTTGAATTCTTGCGTGATGTAGAGTTTCTAAAAGAGCTAGGGGTCGCGGGGACAGCAGGAATTTGTTCTGAGGGCAATGGAAGCTGAGGTGGAATATCCTGGAGGTGACTTGTGAGAAGAGAACTTGTTCCTGAACTTATAGAATCCTTCCTGGCACTAACTTGATGAGGATCGTACGAAGATCCACCAGCTACCAAATCTGGCCTTTCCTTGGGTGGTTCAGGTACCACAGTGGAATCATTCTCCGATTTAGAAGATGGCAAGGATGCCTTTTGACTCTCACGACTCTTCACTGAACTCAAGGATGAAGTAGATGCACTATCTTGAAATGGCAATCTAAACTGTGGCG
The DNA here is from genome assembly GCA_030574955.1 of Teunomyces lycoperdinae. Taxonomy (NCBI): domain Eukaryota; kingdom Fungi; phylum Ascomycota; class Pichiomycetes; order Serinales; family Debaryomycetaceae; genus Teunomyces; species Teunomyces lycoperdinae. The sequence goes on from JAJMFY010000010.1 coordinate 131,664, forward strand.
GATCCTTCAGCGGAACTTTTCCTTGAGGAACTGGGAGAGAGATATGATACAATGTTTTGGGTTTTGACTCTTCCTTCTTTTCCCCGGAATTTTCGCCATCTGATGTCTGAGTACTGTTCACGCTGCTGTCGACCGATGATTTGCCCTTTTTAGAGGATGAAAAGTATCCTAAGATATTAGCATTGGTGGTGAAATAGTCTTTGGCATTGATTAAGTCGCTAGATGTCGTGGATCCTTTTGGAGTAATGAAATTTTGACCTTGAACAGCTGCTTCGTTGAGCCGTCTACTCTGGTCATGTTCAAACTTATCTACAGCCTGGACATATCCTCTTGCCAATAACTGAATGAAGTAATTGCCCCATCTCTCCATTAACACTGCCAATGAAACTGGTATTCTATCCCCATTTGCGGAAACCAACTCAAAATCAGAAATCAAATCGCCATAACGATCAAACGCATTTTGCCCCAAAGTGATTGCAGCCGGCGGAAATACCGACCTAACCTTGGTGAATTTCGTTTTGGGTGCAGCATAGTGCACGTACTCACTGAAACTGATAGTGTTTCCGTTATTATCACTTCCGTTCGATGTCACAGACACTTTGCGTGTCGGCTTTCGCTGGACTAACCCATCATCATCACTAGTGTTGCTGTATTCATCGTCTGTAACACTCAAGAATTCCAGACTGCTTGTACTGTCGTCATTATCAGCGGTGTCTTCGGTTTTGCGATAACGTACATGTTTTCCCAAGCTATTTGATTCGGCCAATTCCGAACTTGCCAATATATTGGTGATAGGCAAACTCACAGTTATCATCACAGTGAAGAATCTGACAGCACTTGTAGTTCTTGAAGTAAGGTAGTTTCCAAGTAAAACCACCTTGTGATGTGATTGCCAAGCGAATCCTCCCCAAAAACGATGAGAGCCGTAGTCATGATTGCAAAATATATTGAGTCTCGACCACTTACCAGTAGGCTTGTTGAATATAAAGATGGAGATATCGTAATCGTTAGGAAGAAATCCTGTCAACACAATGTTCTGTCCGAATAATCCGCCTGTGGGGTATCGTAAGTTAAACGGGATCGTTTTGTTAATTGTTTCAATTTCAGAATCCTTTTGTGCAAGAGGGCAGACCTTCTTGCGGTGAATTGGTAGTACTCGTCCGTTTCTGATTGAACTGCCGATTTTGAATGATGTCAATGGGTTTTGGAGCTTGCTGTTGAGTTCATTTTTGATGGGAGAATATACAATCAAGGATTCTTCAAATGTAGAGGATTTCAAATATTCGTTTCTTCTATGGATTGTAGGACCCTTTTGGGCGAGGGAAGTTGTGCTTTCATTACGACTGAGGTTGTTATTTGTGGTGGTGCTGGGATTCTGGTTCTCGATTTCGTCAGCGAATGTTACGATTATGCTGTTTGAGTAGTCAATGCTGAGTTCGTTGTTCTCGTTGGTGCAGAAATTATCGAGGCCCTTCTCAGCATCTTTTTTTGGGTCACCCGTAGTTACTTTTAAACGAATAGGGTTAGTGGTGACGTATTTCTTATCCACAAGGTCAAACACATAGTTGTTGTTAATCGGTTGGGAGTTTTTGTCTTTACCACCAGCAATGATGATACCGAAATGATCTTTCTGGTCAAGGAACCGCAAGCTGTTGATGGAGGTCATTTTAAGGTTGAAACGGGGTTCAGGGACCGTAGGGTGTGTTTCAGAGGCCTTGCCGTCGTGAAGCAATGTCCAGGTACTTGTTTCCAAGTTGAATTCCCATAGATCGTTGGTGGGTTGGAGAAAGTGGGCAGGTTCTGTAGCGGTGACCGACTCGTAATCTTTCGGTATTACCAAGCCACCAAAGACATAGATACAGTTATTTAAGGCACAGACTTCATGGAAGAGTCTTGGTTGTGGACGGGGTAAGTCTGGATTGATGTGGACTCGGGTCCAACTTTTCTCCAAAAGGCGGAGGTAAAATAATTCACCCGATAAATATGATGAGATGTGCTTATGTTTAGAGTTTGAGTTGGTGACTTTGGCGTGATAGGTCGAGAACAATTCCTCAATCGTCCACTCGTAGATCTCTAGGCCGACAGTGAGGCCACCAAACGTGAGTACCAATGAGTTGTACAAAGTGGCTGCCGATCCCGTACGGACGTTGAGGTTGAGACGGTCATCTTTCTCGATGGGAGGAAGGTGTAGTTGGTGGCACGCCAGTGCTGTAGGTATAAGCGTAGACATTGCTACTACTATGAGGGGAAGAGGGGGAAGATGGATAAATTAAATGATGCCCGAAAACTAGGCGAAATTAGGAGGTCTAAAGAGCGTAAAGAGGCGGCTCCTTGTTTTTTTTTCTGGTCCACGATGTGCACCTGGGATCAGTGGAGTGAAAGCACAAGACAAGAAGATTAAAATTGTTTTTTTGCTCGTCCCGGCCAGTGGGAGTGAATGAGTGATCAAGAAAAGAAAGCAAATTACAGCAACAAAGGATTTAGATAAATATTCAACACGCTAAAATTCTATTGTCAAAAAGTGTAAGAAAAAGGGGGTGCTGTAACTTGGGCTATTTCTGGCGAAAAGCTTTTGGTGTAAAAGTTTTGGGTTTGATGCGACACAGGTACCCGCGGCCACAATGGTTCAGGATGGGGGAGGGGAAGGGGAGGAACCTGTGAGCAATAACAACTTTTTTATATGAGGAACGTCACGAAACAAAAAGATGGCAACTGGTGTAAGAGATTAAGGGAGATTTAGTTATATTTACTAGACTTTTTAGACTGACTGGCACCCCACATTTAATCGCAAACGCAACATTTTGTAGAGGAATGTCAGTGGAAAAGTGCCACATGATGCACGCTGCTGCCTCGAGTTACGGGGCTCCGTCAACTATTGTAGGTTTTGCAATGGAAATACTACGCACAGCGGTGCTCGCCCCAATCTGTCCCAATTAGGAAGGTCCAAGCAAACGACCGCTCACGCGCGCGCACACTGACATCGAAATTTCATTGCACCATTCGTCTGCCCCCTTTAACTTTCAATTTCGTCCACACTCTTTTTGGCATACGTTCGACCCTCACTCCCTAAATTATGTCTGAACTAGCAGAACCGAGAAAGAGTTCTTTATCCTCTGCCACTGGCCCCAAGGCTACATCCAAGTTAAAAAAGCTTACCAGCAGCGACACTTGGGTGTCGCCATTTAGAAGCACAGCTCACAGGGTTCCTGCAAGAAACCTCCACCAACAATACAAGGAAGCCAATTCCATCTCCCAAGTCAATATTCCCAGCAAATTCATTTCCCATCCAGTCTTGGAGGCGGAAGAAAAGAGATTGGCCGAGGAGGCTGCGGCCAAAGAAGCTGCAACCAAGAAACCCGCTGCCAAAGAAGATGAACCGGTAGCTGAAACCGAAGATGGCGAAGCTGAAATTGAAGCTGTAACTGAAGAAGCTGACGCTGAAGCAAAAGAAGGCGACGCCGAAGATGCTGAGGTGTCTGAAGAAGGCGAACCAGAAGCAGCCCCTGAAGCAGTTCCCGAAGCAATTGAAGAAACTGAAGCTGAAGCTGAAACCGAAGAAGCTGAAGCCAATGACAATGCACCAGAAGCAGAAACTGCTGAAGCAACTGTCACTCCATTGCCTGAACCAGCAAACAAAGAAGTCTTGGAAAAGTTCAAAGATAAACCTATTTTATTAAACCGCTACCACGATTTGAATGCTGCCGCTACTGATTCTCTCAGCCGTCACTTGGATCATCCAGATACTGTGGTTGATTTAGGTTCTGGATTGAAGATGACACAACAACAATTGCTCGACATCGCAGCGAAAAGAGTTGCTCCAGTGTTAGCGAACATCAACGAAGAGGTTACCAAGACTAGAAACGAAGACCAAATTAAGAGACAACAACTCTTGGACTCCAAGGTAAAGTCACATGAAAAGAAGTTACAGGGTAACTTTGACAAATATCTTGCTAAGTTGGGCAAGCAAAAGGGGAAGTTCACCAGAGAAATTGAAGCCAAATTATCAAACTTGGCTAATTTGACTGCTACTGCCGGTACTGCTGCAGCTACTTTTGAAACCACAACCAAGGGAGAAATTGAAACTGCCAACACCGATTATCAGGACCGTGAAACCAAGGCAGTGGAAAAGCATGGTATGGACAAGGAAACTTTGGTCAAGAACCACGAAGAATTAGAAGCCACCAAGAAACAAGAATTGGAAGACTGCAAGGCCAACCAAGAAACTACCACTCAAGAAATCGAAACATTGCAGGAACAGAAACTGGAATTAGACAATAAGAACTCCGAGTTGTCTACCAAGATTGAAGAATTAACTGCTGAGTTGAACGAACATACTTCAAAGCTTGATGAATTGAAAGCTAAACATACTGAAGTTACCGACGGTGTGACCAAGAACTTGTCCACAAAGGAAGAATTGGAAAGCAAGATTGCCGCAGCAGAAGAGCAGGTTGAAGAAAAGAAATCGAGAAACTCTGCTTTGAATGCTGAAATCGGCGTTTTGGCTGGAACTTTGGCTGCCTACGGTGCTAAGTTAGCCGCTTTGAACAGCGATAAAGAGGACCGTGCCAACAGATTGAAGCAAGCCAAGGAACACTTCTTCAACTGGGAACAAGAAAAGCAAGAATTGGCCAAGCAAGTCGCCAAGGAACACCAGATCAAGAGAGCTGAAGCCGAAGAAGCTGTCATTACCAGGAAACACGAAGAAGAGCTCGAGAAACAAAGATTGAAGGAAGAAGCTGAAAGAAAGAAACAAGAAGAAGCCGAAGAAAAACAAAGATTGAAAGAAGAAGCTGAGGCTAAGGCTAAGGAAGACGCCGAGGAAAAGGAAAGACTCAATAAGGAACAAGCTGAATGGGAAGAAAGAGAAGGTTTGTTAAAGCAAAGACAAGAAAGAGAAGAACACGAAAGATTGAAAGATGATCCTGAATACCAACGTGGTTTAAGAGTGAAGCAAAGAGAACTCGAGCAACAAAGATTGATTGACGAGAGAACTGAGAATGACCGTATCTATAACGAACGTAAGCTCAAGGAAGAAGAAGAAGCACAACAATTACAAAAAGAAATTGAAGAGCTTAACCGTCAAAAGAGTGCCAAGGCTGCTGACGAAAGATTAGAAGCTGAGAAATTGGCTCAAGCTAAGTTGGATGAGATTGAACAGTTGAAGATCGAGCACGATGAAAGATTGAAGTTGTATCAACAGAAGTTGGAGTTTGAAGAGTTACAGAAGTCCAGGTTGTTGGAAGAAGTTGAAAACTTGAAGAAGATCAGAGAATTGAGGGAAGAAAGGGCAAGATTAACCCAAGAGATTAACAAGACTTCTCAATTAGAAGACATTCAAAAGTTGATTGAAGAAAGAGAATTAGAAGTTGCACGCTTATCCAAGCAGATAGAATTGGACGACAGTGACTTATACCACGCCAAGAAGGCAGAATCGAAGACCAACAGCGATTCTTTTTTAGGGGTTAGCAATGACTTGTCTTCAGATAAACGAGCCAACCATAAAAAGGAAACTGATGTGACCAATAAAGAAGAACAAACCAAAAAAACTAGTTCTGCTGTGGGCTCAGGAGTTACTGGAGCTGCTGCTGCTGCCGCCGCTGCTGCTTCGGTTGGTTCAAGTCCTATCAACTTCCGAAACGGATCTGAAAAGGAAAAGAAGATTTCTGACCCTGAGCCCAAGAGATCCAACAGTATTGCTGGTAGACTCAAGAAGCTCGGAAAGAAGTTCTCAAGCAAGAGCGACGTGGATCTTACCGCAGAACTGAAGAAGAAAGAAGCTGAGCCTTTGCTGAAAAAAGAGGTTGAACCTTCACTGAAGAAAGCGGATGCTTCTGCAGGTAAGCCAAAATCTAGTGAGGCCCAGATTCCCTCTGAAAGTGATTCTGAGTACGAGACTTATTCTGTGTATGAAGAAGTTTCTGACGACGAATACGAGGCGAACAAGGATGATCCAAACTACTTTGAAGTGTCCAGTAGTGAGTTTGCACAGCGTATTGCAAAGAGTCGTAGCGAGTAAGAAACAATTATTTCTTCCTTTTCTTTCTATGTTCAATTCATGTTCTCCAGAGAACTGTTTCTACTATTTAGTTTTATATGTTTGAATTTTTATTACCACAAAAACTATTCTATTATACACTAATCAAAGGTAGTCTTCTTACCCGAAGATGGCACAATGGCAGCACTTGCTCTCTGAGCAGTGGCTAATGCGACAGAAGACTTGACTCTCTTGTTTGACTCAGTTCTTTGCTCAAATGGTCTCTTTTTGGGCTTTGGCTTGAATGCCGCAGCTGGCTTTTCTGCAGCTACTGGTCTTTCTCTAGCAACTGACTTCTCTTCACTAACTTCACCGTATTCTTCTCTCTTTCTAGTTGGATTTCTCTTGGATCTGTCTTCGCCATATTCCAATCTCAAAGGTCTATTGATCAACTTCTTGGCCAACTTGGACTTTAATGCAGCGGTTGGACCTTGCTCATCCTTGAAATCAATGAACGCAAAACCTTTACACTTTCCCGAATCTTCAAAAGTAGCCATTCTGATACGAACAATGTCTCCACAGTGTCTGAAATGCTCTTCCAAAAGATCATCAGTGGTATCAAATGATAAGTTACCAACAAACAAGATTCTGGACGGAGGGTTCTTGGATAATGGTGCTGAGGCATCCTTGGCTGGTCTTCCTTCAAAGGAGTTGGCGTTCTTGATCAACAACTTTCTACCATTCAATTGCGATTCAGAAAGCGAAACAACCGTTAAAACATGCTTCAACGATGGGAAATCAACATAAGCAAAACCTTTGATCTTGTTTTCCTTTCTGGGCAAATTGAGTCTGGTGATATTCTCTTCTTCGATCTTGATCAAATCATCGTCCTTAGTACTTTCACTGGCAGGTAAAAATTGGGCAGTCTTCCCCACGATAAAACGGGTAATATCTTCCTTGGTAGTATCAAACGAGAGATTTCCAACCCAAACCCCAAATTCAGACTTTTTAGACTTTTTCGCTTCTTCATCGGCTGCAGCTTGTTCTTCAGCAGTTAATTCAGGCTTTGGTGCTGGATGCTTCTTAGCCAACTTGTCCAAATCCAACTTACCTTTCTTCAACAAACGTTGTTGCTTTTTCGATAATGGAACGCCAGCTTGCAAGTCGATCTCTATCTCTTCAAGTCCTTTCTTGGTAGCATTAGATTCAGTTGGCTCATCGCGAGATTCATCATTTGATTCTTCAGGAGCAACTATCTCTTCTTCAACAGTTTTGGACTTCTTGGACTTCTTTTCAGCTTTCCTTTCCCTCTTCTCCTTTTTAGACTCCTTCTTATTAGCAGAAATGTCCGCCTCCTTTTCTATCATATTTGAAGTATAACTTGATAAAGAACTTTCAGATTCTTTTTACGCATCGCATTTTTAAGTAGCCGCGATGACACGAAAATTACATACCAACAAAAGTTAAGGAAAGCTACAATCCATCCAAAATACAAATAAAAATAAATCATGGCATTCATATCTAAGAATCGTCCATCATTTCCAGCCATAACCATTTTCTCCATAACTCACCTGCTTCGTTAATTATATTATTCATAAAATCAACTCGGTGATTGTCAGTCGAGTCGTTCGATATAATTACGTTGGACTGGTTAGGAATGGAGGATGATGGAGAGATGGAAATTGGCGATGGCGGCGTTGAAGCTGACATGCTTGAAGCAGAAGTCGAGCTTGAAGATACCGACATATGTCGAACTGGTTCCGGATTCACGGGCGAAATCTTCTTTTGTTTGTAGTTGTAAGATTTGGAAGGTAAGCGAGACAAGAATTGACGTATTTCATGTTGATCTAACTCCATCAATACATGTTCCTTTGATTTCAACAACGCCAACGAAACAAATAATATTTCGATATGGGCATCCAACTTTGAGAATGGAGCAGTAATCAGGGTATCTTCTTCCTCAGTCACCACCGATGATGGCATGGTTGAAATTGCCAAGTCCTCAACTCCCCGAGGACGTTGATTTGACAGATTGTTCAACTCTTCAACCAAATCTTTAAAAGAATTTCGCCTCTTTGATTCATCGTTATCTGCATCATAACCTTCGTAAATATCTTCACTGTTACTTACAGACCAAAATATATCAGGGCCCAATTTATCAATCAAATTTCGGTCACAAGAATGGAGATCAAGCTTCTCAACGTAATATTCCATATCCTTCTTAGGGTTCTTCAATCTCCATCCAAGTAACAAGTCCCAGATTCTACCACGATCGTACTTTGACCAGACCTTGGAACCACAGTAATTGAGCCACCAAATAAGCCACTCATCATCGTGAGAGCCAAATCTATTCAAGATCTGTTCTTCATAAAAGAGTTGGGAAAGCTCAGGTAACACCTTACGAAGACAGTAAATGAAAAAGGATACTCTTTCTTCAATGGTGCCACCAGTAATGGGAAGAATAGTTTTGTTTAATTGCTTGGGTGAAATATGTCTCGAAATGTTCGAGTTTGATGAAGATACGGAAGCGGATGATGAGGTCGACTTGGTATTTCTTTCCTCTGGTGAATGTAATAAAACCAATGCTAACCTTTCAAAGACATCATGGAATGACATGACATTACCATCGTTAATCAAATCATCAACATAATCCTTCAAGTGTGGAATATTATTCACATAGTTTGAGTAGTCATCCATCAAATGTGTGATATACAGATTCTCAGTTGATGTGTTATCTCTACCAACCAACACCCATGGGGTATTCGGGAGAGGAGGGAACCATTCCGCAAGATTGAGAGCTATCCAAGTTAAGGACTGGTCATACTTGATGATCTTGCCCCATTTCATGGAAAATTTGAGAATGGAGTTTTCCAAAACCTCGAATAGTTGGAGTTCAATGGGTGAGGCAGCAATTTTCGATGAATGTTTTAATCTCTGAATATATTTTTTCAAATCCTTCTTTATTTTAGCCTTGATTTCATCTTGCTTCGATATCTTGGGGGCGCATTCGTCATCGGACAGCTTTGCTGTGTTGGCTGGGCTGTTTCTTTTGCTGTCGGAGTCCTTTTCTTCGTCGTTAAAGATATCGTTATCGGGTTGAAGAAATGGATTCAAGACGAAGGGATGGTACTTGAGGAGGATTGGCCAGATCTTGAATCGGAGAAAAGGTGGGATACCCTTCTGTCTTGCAACGAGGGCTAAACCATGTCGATTTTTTGTATCAAGATAATTTTTGCATAAGTTAAAGACATCCAAGTCATAGTGGAATGAGGGCTTTTCATTGCGAATGGCGTCAGTATCTCTGGCGCAGGACAGTATTGGTGATGATTGGGGGAACGGGAACGGCCTACTCGAATCTGGTGGGCATGTGTCTTCTGACATTGCAAGTTCTATGGGCGATAAGGAAATGTAATGTAACCAATGGAAGGGTGGGAGAATTTAGGGTTATTTAAAACGGAAAACTTTGGAAGAGAGAGAAGTTCTGTTTCAATCAGTTTATGAAAGAGCACTCCTCAATGGTTGGTTGGAAAGGTGTAATGTTAATACATTGTAAAAATGGCCTAGCGGGTAACTCGATTTTTGATAAAAGGGAAAAAGTGAAAACTCCAAAGGGGATTGTGGAGCTGAATTGTGGTTTTTTTGTACGTGTTATTTGCTGGGCTCAGATATTGGGTCTCACTTCGTATCGTACCAGGAGCACAGTGATGGAGAAAGCCTTGTGATAACTCGCTACTAAAGGGTAGGAATCAAACCGATCGCCTTGAAAGCAGTAAAGGAAAGGAATCCGCTGGCGGATTTTAAAGTCAGAAGATCACTTACCCAAAGATTTTCTCTTTGTGTAACAAAGTTTTCCTTTTTTTTCGTATGTTTCTATTAGTAGATAGGTTTGTGTCATGGCGAGATATTTTTGTGTACGTTTTTTTAACCGATCAGAAGCAAGTAATGGCAGCAGCCCTCGTGACGAGCTCGGTCATTGACGGGAACTTGCTGGCCCGAAAAATAGAATCGGATAAGGAAAAACAAAAAAAATAACATATTAAAAAAAAGAGTGCCAGAATATCTACACGTGATACAATTCTTATCCGACTAGACCGTATCACCCCAAGATTTTTAATTGTATAGTTTAGGAGGTTAGTTATTACTTGCTAAGAACTATCGTGTATTTAAAGACAAATTTCACCTCATAACTCTTAATTTTATCGGTGAACCTCCATAATTTTTGTATCTGACAACTTGGCCGCCCCTCCTGCCCTCAAGTAGCCCCCAAAAATATGGGGCATTTATTCAAACTGTTCCGGAACCTCACCAGCTCCACAGATTCTAAGGTGAAGTCTGCAACCAATGCAGAGCCGATGGGACCATACAACCATGAGCTCACCGAACTATCTCTTTTGACGTATAACCATAAAGAATTACCACTTTTGACATCGTCGCTCGTCAAACGACTCCAAAGCTCTATACCTCCAGGGGCAAAACGAAATAGTATTTCGAATAGCGCCTCGCTTGGCATTAGAAGATCGAATACGATACCCGTCAGATCATCTGCCCATATCGGAGATGACAAGACTTACTTGGTGCTTCTTAAAACGGTAACAGTCATTTTGTATCTTATGCAAAACGGTTCTGAAGAATTTCTCCATTGGATCCACAACAACTACTCACTTTACATGTACCCTCTTTTGGGCATTAGTATTCCCATAAAGTATAATGATACTATCAAATTCAAATTGAAGAAAATAGTACTACTCTGCACATCGTCAGAAGAATTGAAACAATACCGAGTGAATATTCATATTCTTCGCACCGATATGAGTCTGCCAGGCGTGAAACGTATGCTGATGGATACACCACGTAGTCTTGTTAACGACAACACGATGTTACACTCAGAAAGCCTCGATTTTGAATTCGCGGTAAGACTGCATCGCAACAACACAAATTTGCACACGTTGGTGGAGGAGGAGAGCACTCTGCGTAATCCCTTCCATAGAATACAAACTTAAACCAGCCCCTATTTATTTTGCCAAATAGCACTTAGTCATGCCACCACATCTACATATGCTTTTTAATTGGATCTTCCAGAGATATGCATACCGGCTTAATATCTCTAATAAATAATTCACGCATGCCATATCTAGTAGTGGTTCCAGAGTACTCTGTAACAGCATTTCTCAGTTTTAAGCGTGTGGGCTAGCGTTAGCCGTGGCCCTCGTGAATTGCTTTTTATAGTTTACTTCTATATTGGGTCATGTTTTTATTGCTTTTTTACCCGTCTTATCAACAAGCAAAAAAAAGCAATATTCTCACGCAATTGGAAATAGGGGGTGCACATTAGTTAGCGCTATAAAAACTCCCTATTGCCACCCATTTGTAAACGCTTCATAATAAACAAATTTAATACACATATACAATGCAAATCTTCGTTAAGACCTTGACCGGTAAGACTATCACCTTGGAAGTTGAATCTTCTGACACCATTGACAATGTCAAGTCCAAGATTCAAGACAAGGAAGGTATTCCACCAGATCAACAAAGATTGATCTTTGCTGGTAAGCAATTGGAGGACGGTAGAACTTTGTCCGACTATAACATTCAAAAGGAATCAACTTTACACTTGGTTCTTAGATTGAGAGGTGGTATGCAAATCTTCGTCAAGACCTTGACCGGTAAGACTATCACCTTGGAAGTTGAATCTTCTGACACCATTGACAATGTCAAGTCCAAGATTCAAGACAAGGAAGGTATTCCACCAGATCAACAAAGATTGATCTTTGCTGGTAAGCAATTGGAGGACGGTAGAACTTTGTCCGACTATAACATTCAAAAGGAATCAACTTTACACTTGGTTCTTAGATTGAGAGGTGGTATGCAAATCTTCGTCAAGACCTTGACCGGTAAGACTATCACCTTGGAAGTTGAATCTTCTGACACCATTGACAATGTCAAGTCCAAGATTCAAGACAAGGAAGGTATTCCACCAGATCAACAAAGATTGATCTTTGCTGGTAAGCAATTGGAGGACGGTAGAACTTTGTCCGACTATAACATTCAAAAGGAATCAACTTTACACTTGGTTCTTAGATTGAGAGGTGGCTTCTAGATTTTTATAGCTAATTGATACAATTACTCTATGTTCTATTTGTAAGTATACTAATGTGCCGAGGTTATTCTTTCAATTTCTTTTCTCACAACATTTGAAGTCTCAGCCCTGAGATGGGTGTTCAATGCTTCGATTATCTGGTCAGCTTTTTCCCTGGACGATATTATGGAGAGTACAGTTTTGGAAAATCTGATAAATTGTACTTTAACATTTTCAATATTGTCATTGTTCAAGCATTTTTGTTCTAACTGTTGCCAATTCTTGAACACTAGATCTAACTCTGTAGAAGATGAGACTTCGATCTGGGAAAGTAACATATTCAATGTTTCGCTTACCATGATTTTGCTTCTCCAAGTATTTTCAATTACCCTTGAATGGAAAACATCGTACATCTTACCAAGAACAAATACTAATAACTCGTGATGATAGTTATCGCAGTAAAATGATTCACCAAGATTCTGCAAGATGTTTAAACGTTGTTCTTCTAACTCGATATTACGTTTAACGTTGATCTTTGTCTTAAGATCTATCTCCATCGCATCATCATCCGAATCAGAATCATCGTCTTCATTCACTTTGAAGTACTTATCATTTAGTACCAAATCCATTATTTCAATGTAAGTCTCAATTAGTTCTTCATCATGGAAGTGATGAATATACTTTCCCAAGAGTTGAACTGAATGAATTTGATACGATTTGGTCTTTCTCTTTGCTTCAACTCTAACAACTTTGTTTACTTTGGCCAAAGTATCCGCGTCGGTATACAAGTACTCTTTAGCCTTAATTGCAAATGAGACTAACGAACCAAACAACAATTCTTTCCCATCCCATGATTTGCCTTTGTTTGCTTCAATTAGCATTGTGATAATTTCTTCAATTATCTCAGGCGAAAACTGCTCCAAATTATCAATCAAGTCAGACAAGTTAGATATAGATCGACCCAAAGTTTTTCTGATATCAAAACGGTTGGAAGTGTTGTAGCTCTTAAAGAACGACAAGATTTCATTGAGATATAATTTAACGGAGTAATTATTACCTGTAGTATTTTCGATCCATTCTCGCTCAAAATTGCTCTGAACCACCTCGTTCGAATCGTTCTTTCCAATAAATGACAATGGTAAAAAGGCACTGGCAACGCTGTCAAATTTATCTCCAGCATACTTTGAGACACTTTCACTTGCTGTTGAGGCAATTTCTCTGCTCCTTTCATCTTCACTTTCAAAGTACAACCTGTTAATAAGATTGGAGTATTCGATTACGGAATCGATGCATGCAATTCGACACAGATATCCTGCCGCAACTGCATACGAGGAGGCAATGGTGTCATTCTTATCTGACAATTGTTGTAAAGATATCCTCAAGAGTTTGTCACCATAAGGCTTAGCTAATTCGTAGTGCTTTGTAATCAATGTAACCAAAACCTTGGATCCACTAACCTTCGATGGAAGGCCAACTGATCCCTTAACTGATGCTTCTAATTTTTTGATTAACTCATCCATAATTGACTCATCTAATAACTTCATTAACTTCTCAATTGCATCCATCATTGGAGATTGTCCCAAGCTTTGTAACCGTTTTGCATCAATATCATTATTCTTCATATTATATTTGTCTGCGTTCAAGATTAAATAATTGATAACCTCTGGCTCCAAAGCAGACATTAATTTAATAAAATTGTTAATCAATTTAGGAACAAGTGGCTTGATTGCATCACCTCCAACTTTACACAACTTTAAAATCGTCTCTAATGCAAAATTCTTCACATCTTCGGAGTCGCTTAAAAGACCTTTGTTTCCCAATAAAAATGGAATTAAGTCGTTAAGAACCTTGATTGCCTTCTGCAGAGATGCTCCATTCTTAACATCAACCGTCTTGGTTAAGGTGGTTGCTAGACTTTTTGTCAATTTAGTACCTTCTTTTCTGACACTTTCCTTGATATCATCCATAACTCTAAAACTCATGTTCCAGATCTCTTCCATTTTACCTTCGTAGGTTTCAAGTGGAACAATTTGCAATAAGTCAGTCAAACCAGTTGTGCTTGCTTGTCTGACTCTCCATTCTTTGTTTCCCATGGATTTAAGCAATTCTTGAGAAATAATATCATAATTTGCTCTTACAGTCTTTGATGTATCACTCACCAAAGCATTCCAAATTGATACCATAGCTCTTTGAACATCAGAGTTTGGATCATACTTGTACCTAAACAATTTAGGTATTAATCTGTCTGCCAACTTTTTGTTGGTCAGTAATAATTCATCTAAAGAAGATTGAGATAAAATAGAGCCTAATCCAAAGGCAATCCCCTTTCTAGAGGACCATAAGGCAGATGATTTGGCTAAAGACATAAACTTGTATACTAAACTTGTGTCCCCAACTTCGTTTGCCAAGTTTAAAACGTCTTTGTAAGTTGAAACTGATCCATCGTTGGTTCTTAGAACATCTGGCTCAAACAATTGTGTGTCATTTTCAACAGATCCAGCTGAAAGCTTTGAAGCTGTATTTGAATCAGTAAAAGACTTTAATAATCCATGTACTAGGGTATCCTTCAATTCACGATCTCCCATTTCATAAACAATACTCAATCCTCTCGATGCAGATTCTTGAACTAATTCATCCTTGTCTGCCAAAAATCTCATGAATGAGACATGTATATCAGTGGAATTTTTCTTAACCGGCTCCAAATGGCCACAGTACTGTACCAACGACAATAACCAAATACATCCAGCTTTTCTCAACGATGGCTTAGTATTGGCACATGCTTGCAAGATTCTCTTCAATACTATTGGGAGTCTAGAAATATCCTCGGGTATGCAGCTTATAGACTCACCCTCAATATCGAGCTCTCTTTGAAGATACTTCGATTGCCAACCAGATGTCATAATCAGAAAAGCTTCCCCACTGGTAAAGGTAAATTCAATCTGCTTCGAGATGTGAGTTTCATAAAGTAAGTCTTCTAATTTTGAATACTCGGCATCTTTATTGATCGCTAATGATAGAGCTGCAAATGTTAAAATAGCCTTTTCGTCACATTTCTTAACTTTCGGCGTCACTACCTCAATTGCCCTTGACAAAAGCGTTTTAAGTTCCGGGTTGGTTACTGGTCCAAGAACACCAAAAATCGCCAATTGAAACAAAGAATCCATTACTGTGGCATAATAAGAGGAGTCGTCAAGTTGGTTCAATAGACTTTCAACAAAACTCTTAATCTTCTCCACTGATAAGAAAAGCCGTTTCCTCAAATATAAACGACCAATCAAATAGCTGGCAGCCAATAACTTGTTTCTAGCAGAATACTTAGGACCGCTAGCAACAGTTAATTCGTCAAGTATATTGATCAACGAGTCATCCGTCACAGTTGGATACGAAGCAATTATCCCAAAAGACTTGGATATTCGTGCTAGACTAACATCATTTAAAGTCTTCTGGTTAATCAACTGTAACAATGGATCAGTTAAAGGAACTAAATTAGCAATCACTTGTGGAGGCGAGAAGGAAACCAACTTGGAGAATGTAGAGCCATATGAAATATCCGCAGGTACATGAATAGACTGGGAAACAAGAGCATCAAATATAATAATCAAATATTGATGAAATGTATTCTTACTTTCGCTATTATCCATATCAGCATCTGCATTGGAAAGATTGACAATTTCCTGTTTCAAGTATCTTTGTACATCATTGTCAACTTCAATTGCCTTTTCAAGTCTGACTGACCACTCCTCGTCGGGCACAATAACAGTCTTCTTATTCTTGATTGCTTGCATGACAAGGGTTTGCAACGCAAACTCAATTATCTTTGGAAAAGCTCTGAAAATCGTAACTTCGGTGTCGCAAAGAGTATCTAATTCCTGTTGAAACAATGTAATAAGAGATACAAAGGAAGGAAACTCGGCAACACTATTCTGACCCAATAAATTTGGTGTGGGTTTAAATTCTAGAGTGTTTCCAGATTGTAAAATATTGAACCAATGTGGATGCAAACCTCTTAAAGCTTCCTCAATCGTATCAGTTCTGTTTTCCTTGGATGTACCTAGTAGACACAAATACCTGGCTTCAGGATCATTGAAGGAAAATGTGCAATTGATGAATTTTACGGCTATAAACCGACAAGAATGAACATTTTCGTCACTTTCCTTTGCTTGTACCAAATATCTGCGTGCAATCAGCTTGAGTCTAAGCTTAGAGAAGTCAGATAAATTAGGTAAGTGAACAGTAAGACTCGAGAGTACTTCCTGAATGGTAGCTCTCAATTCGGCCAATTCTCCTTTAAGTGACTCAAACAAAAATTCAATATAAGCAATGTCATTTTTAAAAATATCTGGGTTTGCTCTTAATATATTTCCCATGGCCTCATACTGTAACAGTCTCTGAGTGATGGTAGTTGAGAAGTTCTTTATATTGGATTTTTCAATCTGGGGCCAGCCCTCGCTCAACAAGTTATCTCTAAGATCGCTTATCATTGAGGTATTGAATTCTGCAAGCGTCTGCAACTCCTTAGTACCAGAAGAATTCACACTGACCCACTTGATAAACTGGATAGTAAGTTGTTTCAATTTAGCGTACTCCGATGATAATCCTACCTTAGAGATGGTTGAAATGTTTGCATGACTTGTCACAGCTTTATTCTTGACAAAGAGTTGCATTATCCTTTCTTGAAGTGTTGGCTTTGCTGGTGGAGTATTGTTTGTTCCAATGAATAAACTAACAAGTGGTTCCAAAATAGTGTGGTCATCAAAGTCGACCTTGAGTTTTCGGAATAAAATCTCTGAAGAGTCTTTAATTGTAGATGAGGAATCGACAGAGCCAATAAGCAATGGAAGTACAAGCTGAGTATCGGAAAATCCAGACTTGATGAAGTTGAGCAAGAGAAGCTTGACATCGTAGATTTCTTGTTGGGATTGATACGCAACACCAGCTTCTTGGTTGAAAAAGTTCACTTCAGCGGAACTGAGTCCGGGAGATGCACTTGGTGGAGTTCCAGAAGGTTGCAACAACAAAAAATTGCTGATTTTCGTAGCCAAGAAGTCGCAATCTTTGGAGTCAAAGGAGTTTTGGATTTCTGATTTGTCCAATAATTTGCACAATACATTGAAGAGCCTGGCGGATACGTTGCTGGGAAAATTGCTAATTCCTTCCACAACCTTTGGTATGAGTTCATGTTTTTCAGTGATATTCAATCTATCGATACCTCTTGATATGAAGAGTAAAGAGTATAGCCGTACAGTGGATGAATCGGTATTGGAGGGGACTTTTGGATTTTTGACTTGTTCTAGCAAAGCAACTATAGGGAGTTTGATATTGCGGGCAGCATTAATACGTGGGATCAAGTGTTGGACGATCTTGAGTATAGCCTTTCTTGTTTCAGCATAAGAGCTAGCGAGTTTCAAGAGAAGTGGAGCGAGATATAAACCCAATGCTGTTTCAAATGCCTTATTGTCACCAGCTAGAGCTATACGAAGCTCTACTTTATTGACAAGAGAAAGTTCCTGCTCCATTGCTAGTAAAATTGTGTGGCAATTTGGTAAATAAAGTAGTGGTGGCGAAATAAATGTAAAGGCGAATTTAGAGTGTATCTTGAAAAGATCGGTATCAGGTCGTGTGCTGAGGTCAAATAATCTATACTGTATCTATTATACTTACGTATTCTTGTATTCTCTCAAGATAACCGGCACCGATGAAGGTGGTAATGCTCCCAACTCGGTTACAACCTTGTTGATATACTCTGGGGGTGTCAAGTCATACATGATGTTCAAAATGTTCAAATTATCCAAATTTCTCCAATTTGCCAACGGAGACTCAGAGTCATCGATGGCTGTGGCTTCATCGTCAGTCTTCTTTTGCTGCTGCTGCTTGCCTTTCTTGGATTCTTGCTTGTTCTTGTTTTCCTCCTCACACAGCTTGAGGAATTGTTCTAAGGCAAATGACTTCTTTTGAGGGGGTTTCTTTGAACCAATATCCAAGATCAAGTCTTCGCAGTCGGCCAATTCATTGTTAGTGACTGAATCCAACTGCACTTTGTCAGAAAACTTGATCGATTCACAACAGGTCAACACAGGGATATTTCTCGTGTGACACATCATTGCGATGAGTCCAGTTCCCACCCTCGAGAAAAGTCTACCGTTGGATAACATGGCATGGGCACCTAAGAAAACACAATCAACGTCTTCTAATAGGGTAGACGATAAGGAATTTATTAACACGTATTGGACCTTGAGGTTTTCCGTGATAGGCTTTTTATAATTTCTGCTCGAAACCGACTCGATGTCTGATTCACCATGGTCCAATGGGGTGCTTACCAAATTTCTCACTAGCTGCTTACCTTCAAACAAAGGTCTGGAGTCTACTACCACCAAATTGAACTTTTTGTTTTGCTCATTGACACAGTATTTGAACAAATCCTCCAAAACTTGCGAATGGCCATATGTTAACACAGTGGAACCTTCGCTGATATGTTTCGATGCATTCTCAATGATAAGTTGGTCCGATAATTCGATCTTTTCCTTGATGAAATCATCAATCTTTTTGCAAAGAATCGTCTTGGCTTGTTGGTCAGTAGTATCGATAGAAATGTGAGAAATTTCTTGCTTTAACCATCTAATGGCATTCCCCATGGATACACTTAAAGGACGGGCAGTTTTGAGGTATTCGATCTGGTTGGAAAGATGACCAGTCAAGTTTCTGGTTAGGGTAGTGTTGGCTGGGGTAATGTAATCTGCAATGACAACCTTAAACGCTTCTAACATACTCTTCAATCTAGGAATGGATCCTACCACCTTAAATGAAGAAAACTTTAATGATAACGAAAGAATCGATGGATGAACGATGTGTGATATAGTTGGTGATGACGCGTTACGTTGTTCTCTGGTCTCCAAGTGACTGAACAATGATGGGACCATTCTCTTGGCTCCTTCGTCCTTTATCAATGTCTGGTTCAATTGCTTTTTTAAGTTTGTGTTGGTTGCTGCCATTTTCTTCTTCTCGATCTTTTGCTGAGTGTTCTTTGCCTGTTGTTCAGGACTTATTCCAGTGGCCTCCTTCTGGGCAGCTCTTTTGGCTGCTTTCTCTTTTTTCTTCAACTCTTTGAGCTCTTTATTGGAAAGCTTACGTTCTCCATCTTCTACCATGAGTGGTTTCGTGGCTTCGTCTTTCACAGGTGCCTTTTCTTCACTCATTTCTGGCCCAACTCTTGTACAAGATCAAAGATACCAAATGCTAAAAAGTTTTAGTTTTAAAAAATTGTAGAGGCGTGTGCCTACCATAAATATCTATGTAGTCTACAAAATTGCATGTTTCATTTCCTCTTTGGTTTACTGAACGGGTTCTGAAAGTTCACCAAAGGCACCTCTCTTCTTTGTAGTATCATATAAACGAATAATCTTTTCCTGGTCCATGTTATCCACTTGCGAAAAGGCAAAACCTCTTTGCTTTTTAATTCTTTGCACTTGTCTAACTTTTCTAATCGCTCTTTGGAACAACTCCATTCTTGGTCTATGATCCTGGATGTTGTATTTTTGAATTTCCTGGACATAGTGGTAACTTTCAGGATAGTAAACTCTCTTGAAGAACTTCCAGGCAAAGTCACGAAGAAGACAAAGTACCGCAACCCCAAAGACCATCGTCCAAAATGAAAGAGATGGGTATGTAGCCTTCAATACACCACGATATTCCTGAGAAACATTGATCAATGGTGCAATAGTGGAATAGGCTGGGAACCAACATAACCACAAAATAAATGAGCCGGGAATGGCAATAACAGTAAACTTGGTCCACATAGTCACCACCAAACCAGCCTTCCCCAATGCCGTCAACGTACAAGTAGTGTAAATTGTTGTACCCCACGACCAATTGTTTGCAATCATACCGTTGGCCAAAGTGTCACTGTTAAAAAAGATAAAGAACGAACACAAGAAGATAACAGCTGAGTGATAAAATCCATTGACAATCCATCCCCAAAAGATACTCACATTGAAAAATCTCTTCTTCTGTCCCAATTGATATAGTTGAGGGTATTTGTCCAACAAGCGAGCACTGACAAACTGGTCAAATACACCTAACACAAATGGTGGAAGCACCGTGAATAAAACGTTGTAGAATGTCAATGTCCACGATTCAGCGATAGATTGACCAGAGAAACAATTGGCAAACACAAACCAAAACTGGGTCATGTACAATGCAACATTCTTGTAGAACGAATACAAAATAGCATTCGAAATCCGCTGGTACGACCATAAGCCATGAACCAACAATAACTTTCTCAAAAACTTGAATTGTCCAATGGAAACATCGGCACTTCTGGCAGCTTGCATACCTTCCATACCACTGATACCAACACCAACATGGGCCGCTTGAATCATGGAGACATCGTTGGCCCCATCACCGATAGCCAACAACAACGAATCCTTCTTCTTACGCTTCACCATCTTGACAACCAAAGCCTTCTGCAAGGGGGAAACACGACAACAAATCACTGCCTTACAACGTGTACCAAGCTGGATAAACAAATCTTCTAAATCTGGTTCCAAAGCAAATCCTAACGAATGACCATCAATAACAAGTGCTAACGATGATTCTAATGCGGCATCATCGGTATCAAACTGGTGATCATGGATAGCCGCCAATTTTTCTTCCAAGTTCAATCTGGTGTCGTTCTTATTTTCCTCATTAATGATCAACAAGTTCATATCTTCACTCAATAACTTACAAGACATACCAATGTTCACTGCAGTTTCCTGTCTGTCACCAGTCAAAACCCAGATCTTAATACCTGCCTGTTGCAAGGTGTTGATAGTTTCAGGAACTCCGTCTTGTAACTTGTCTTCGATTGCTGTAGCTCCCAAGAGGAACAAGTCCACTTCAATTTCTTCGGCAACTGCATCGATCATTGCACTTCTGTCGTTCATTGTCAACATGGCTTTGTGGTATCTTTCTGACCACGAAGCGTATTCCTCTTCAGAAATGATTCTCGAGGCAATACACAATGTTCTCAAACCATCCGCAGCAAATTCTTCCAAGTGTCTCAAGGTCGCATCAACAAATGGCTGAGGCTCATCCTTGGATAATCTTTCCAAAATAACATTGTCAGCACCTTTACAGAAAAGTCTAATAACCCCATCGGGACATCTGAAAATCGAAGACATTCTCTTTCTCGTCGAGTTAAACTCACAGAGGTTCAATAATTCATACTCAGATTGCTGGCCAGAAACAGTATTTTCAATGGTAACCCCCTTTGGCTTACGAATAATGAATTTGTAGCCCATCTTGGCTGCACCTTCAACCAAAGCACCTTCATCAGGAGACGCTGCTTGGTACTTAATTTCCCCAGTAGATTCATTGACTTCTGGGATGACAGTATGACAAGTACTTAACAAGGTAAAGAATTCGTTAATAATTGCTGGTTGTTGCAGAGAAGTGTCGGTTAAGTCTTGGTGCAAGTTGTCAAAAGTATGGTACCCGATTTCAATACCATCAACCATTTGGGCATGACCATCTTCTGGAATATCTTCGATGTAGCATCTGCCACCAATCGTGCATGTCTTGAATTCCATAATATTTCTCGTCAAAGTACCTGTCTTGTCACTGAAGATATAATCAATTTGACCCAATTCTTCCACCAATGACGAAGTTCTGACCCCTGTTGGGGTATCGGTCTCAGCATAGTACATATCAAGATCACTTCCTATCATATAAGCTTGGTAATATTTAATGATTTCCACAGTCACAAACAACGAAATGGGGACCAAGTTCGAGAACAAGATCCAATATGTCAATATGTCCTGGAAGAAGAGCTTAGCTTTGCTGGTACCCTCTAAGTACAAGTACGTTAACGACTTCTCGTCGACCAGAATCTTGATAACATTACCAAGCGAGGAAACAACAGCGAGAATAATTAAAATGGAAAACAATGCAATAATCTGAAGGTTGATGATTCTTTCGACATCAGTTCTCTTAATTGGTGTAGCAGTAGCATTACGCATTAATTTGGTTTCGTGACCCGTAAACACCACAACACCGTGAATCCACTGAGTATTCCTTAATGTTGCACCTCTAAGTAACAATTGTTCTGGAGACAATGGCATATCAGCATTGCCAAATTTGTTCAAGTTACCTTCATATGTGTATAATGACGAGTTGGGTTGTTCAGAAACAATTTCTGAAGTGGCCAAGTCATTGACAAGGTCTCTTGGATTCACCAAGTATGTTGTTTCTGGCTTTGCTTGTTTAATTTTCAAGTTAGTTTCTCCGTCCAAGTTTGCTGTTTCGATATAGCACAAACCTTCTGGTTCGGACGAGGCCAAAAGCAAAAGATCTGCTGGAAATGGTTCTTCGTTGTTAACTCGCACGACATCCCCAACTTGAACTTGAATCCATTTTTTTAAAGAAAAGGAACCTGATTGAGGATCCAAAACAAGAACTTTAGTGTTGTTTAACTCACTGTCTGCCGAAGCTCTCTTAAGATCTTCCATCACTTCTTTGATGGCAGATACTAGCAACACCACCAACAAGGTACCAATTGTGGTATATCGATTGGTGGGAGAGACGTGTGGCACTTGTTGGATCGCGGATGTAAATAAAAAGAACAAATTGGCGTACTTGCTAAACTGTTCAAACAAGAATTTAGGCAAGAATGTGGCAAAATTGTACTTTGTGGTCGAGATATAGTTACCATAATAACCAAACTGGGCGTTCTTGGCCTGATCCATGACATAGATGTGACGAGGTTCCAGGGAGTGGGACGCTACTACCGGCTCACGTTTTGTTCCCGGTATTTTTGACTTCACCTTTTTCCATATCTTACGTATATCAAAATCTGGCAGTCCATCGTTCAAGTTGTTGTCATTAAATTCGTTACTCATCCCGATATAATCGTTATTGTTCGTGCCAAAAAACGATGGTTTCTGTGCTGGATTGGCCGTGTTGAGCAAGGGGACTTGTCTATGAAACTCCTGAGTCAGATTTCTGTCTTCATCTTCGCCATCTGAGATGATGAACCGGTCCTCAAATGGATCTGCCGGTGTGTAATTTTGTTGTTGGTGGCCATAACTGGTCCCGTTATTGGGGTACGGGTTGCGTTGGTCCTCCAAGTCCAAGTCTATAAGGTTTGCCGAGTCGGTAAACGGATTTCTACTATGAGACATCTGTCAATTCTCCGTTGTTATATGGCTAGGATTGCGGGCTCTGGTGGGATTAGTGCTTCGCTGGAGACTTTGGTAACCGCAGCAGATCAAAAATAGAAACTCTATTGAGCGGGTTGTTGTCGCGGTTTAGACACGACTTGTTACAATTCACAAAAGTCAAATGCTACGCGTGCAGAGAAATTATCTGTAAGCAGCGGGTTTAATCTGCAGGATATAGACGCTCCCACTTTGTTCCTCCCCCAAAAAGACCATAGACTTTTTTGAAGAGTCACCAATCGTAATTGAAAAATTGGAAGCCGATTAACAAATGGCCGAAAAAATTGCCCAAGACGCTAATGCAGTGTTTTCCAAACTCAAGACACTCTCAAATGAACAAAGATCCCAAGCCTTGCACAAGATTTACGATGGTTTGAAGTCTGAGAAAGCTGCTATTCTCAAAGCCAACCAGATCGATATGGATCAAGCAGTGGCTAAAAATTTATCACCATCCTTGATCAAACGGTTGGACTTGTCGAATACTGGAAAGTATGATACTATGCTTCAAGGGATTTTAGATGTGGCTCTGTTGGATGATCCCGTTGGTAAAGTGACTCTTGCTCGTAAACTTGATGAAGGCTTGAATTTGTACCGAGTCACCGCCCCAATTGGTGTATTATTGATTATTTTTGAATCGAGACCCGAGGTCATTGCCAACATCACAGCTTTGGCCATCAAATCCGGTAACGCAGCCATCCTTAAGGGAGGTAAGGAATCATTCCAAACCTTCAAGGCAATGAGCGATGTGGTGAACCGCGTGCTCGCCGAAACATCGGTTCCTTCGTTGGCTGTCCAGCTTATTGAATCGAGAGAAGAGGTTGGTGACTTATTGCTGCAGGACAAGTATATTGATTTGGTGATTCCTCGGGGCTCCAACGAATTGGTCCGCAACATCAAGGAAAATACCAAGATCCCTGTACTTGGACATGCTGATGGTATCTGTTCGATCTATGTCGATGGAGAGTTTGATCTTGCTAAGGCCCAGAGAATTGTGGTTGACTCCAAGACGAATTATCCCGCTGGATGTAATGCAGCTGAACAGTTATTGATCAGTCTGCAAGTTTCAGATGACGATGTGGTCAGTATACTATCGAGCTTGATCAGTGCTGGTGTCACTGTACATGTTACTCCTGATATTAAGCAATTGATTTTGCTGTTAAATAGTGAATTTATTGCCGATGTGGTTGAGGATTCATTTGATAAGGAATATCTTTCGTTTGATATTTCCGTCAAAAGAGTTCAGGACGTCGATGATGCAATCAAGCACATCAATATCCACTCTTCTAAACATACTGAATGTATTATTACTGAAAACAAAGACCATGCTGACAATTTCTTGAAAGGTATTGATTCGGCTGGTATTTACTGGAACGCATCCACGAGATTTGCTGATGGATTCAGATACGGATTCGGTACTGAGGTTGGAATCAGTACCAACAAGATCCATGCTCGTGGACCTGTTGGTTTAGAAGGGTTGATGAGTTACCAGTACCAGTTGAAGGGAGACGGTCACATTGTCGGAGAGTACGTTGGTGGTGGTGGTGATAAACTATTTGTCCATGAAGACTTGTAGAGAAGTGTTAAAGTATAATTACAAACAATAGACGATATACGCAAGATATTTATTGGAAAATTACGGACTTGAATTCTTCAAAGTCGTTTGGTGGATACAGCGGGAAATACTTTATGATACGGTCAACGTATAAGTGTCTGTTGTCATGAGGAGGAGTCGAGCTGGGAGGGATCATGTTCAATTCACTCCATTGCTTCAACGAGAAGAAATCAGTTAATGTTTTGATCCAAGACATTCTCGTATCTATGCTAACCAAATCGTCATCGACCACGACCATTTCACGAAGACGGGAGCGGATTAGGCCCAAGTTTTCGACTGCACGATTAAGATCAACATCCTCAAACTCCTTGGCAATGTTGTCTTTGATGACGCGCGATAATCCCGGCGATTTCCCGTTGGTCGATACCATGATCTGGAGATTATCGCGGTTGAACATTGACCCAAAGTAAAAGTCACAGAGAGGTGGCTTATCGGCAATGTTCACCGGAAGTCGTAAGAACTTACACTGGTAATAAATCTTGGTCAGTAGCTCGTAGTCATCAATGGCACAGCACACAATGGCAAAGATTTCCTGGTTGATCTGTTTGTCCAAGGCCCCATAGTTTGACGGCTCTATGGCATCAAAATCGGGGATCTGGCTGATATTTTCGTACAACGTCAAGTCTGATGACTGGTAATCGCGTCGGTGAAGCGTGTGAATCTGTCCCAGCTCATGAAGCGAAATTATTTCTGGGTGGACGTGGCCAGTACCGGTAATCACCGTGATTCGAGCCTGGGCCCGGATAAGGTGGTGGACCCGAGAAAGCGCGACATCGCCTCCTCCGATAACGAGGCACTGTTTATCTCTGACTTGCCACGCTAATAGAAGCGATCCCTGTGGCTTTTCACCGTATGACATTGCGAAAATATCGAAGAGTCTGGTTGAAAATTTTAAGGTGGGGAAAGATTGCCAGATTCGTGATTATGTCTCGCTCGTACGCGATTTCGCTTTTTTCTCGGTTACATAAGCATACTAAAAAGTTGAACTCGAGGATTTTTCCTTGTTGCCTGCTGAAAAAATAGTAAGGAACACAAGTTCGGCGTGTCTCGCCATCGCCGCCAGACCGGTTTGTCTCATTGTCTAAAATCCCCGAACGATAACGGCCAATTAAAAATTAGAACCAGAAAAAAAAAAATAAGGTGGACCCTGAGTCAAACTATATTTCCCGTAAGTACCTCTACACGTTTTTGGATTGGAACGTATATGTGTGAATTTTCGAGTTCGTACCGTTTTTAGTTTTAGCAACATCGCTATCTTGTTTTTTAGGCTGGTTATCTCGGCCCAACGATTGTGGGAATTATGTAGAAAATTTTTTTACTTTGTTTCTTAATAATTAAAATTTTTTTTTTTAATCACTATGCCAACTTTCGACAAAAAGCGTTTAAATGAATTAAACTAAACCACACATTTCCAACCAATATCAACCACTATCTCTGCACTATTCAATCAAAGAAGCACGTAGAGAATTCAGATTCCACACGACCAATTCTTCTTTGCGTCTCCAGATCACCTTCTGACAACACCACCCTGCTTTCTTTTTTGTTCCCCATTTTTAAACAGGCCCTGTTAAGTTACTCCACAATATTGAATTAACGCCATGCCTTACCACCGCGCAGAAAGACGTACATCGATGGCAGAAAGAAGACCCAGTGTTTCATACACTCCTCCTGTGATCCCCCACTTGGCCGGACTTGAAAAGCCGCAGGACGACAGCTTGAAGTTAGACCTGTGTGACGTATTGATCATGGGTACCGGGTTGGTCGAAAGCATTTTGGCCGCCGCTTTATCGTGGCAGGGGGTCGAGGTGTTGCACATCGACAACAGAAACTTCTACGGTGACTCGTCCTCGACTCTTACTATCGAACAAGTCAAGAAATGGTGCATGGAAGTCAACCACGGCAACTACCAGCACTTCCACGATGCCCAAATCTATATTCCTGGAGGCAAGTCAACCAATAAGTTCAATTCGAAAGATTATGGTATTGATTTACTGCCCAAAATCATGTTCTGTCGCTCTGATCTCTTGCTGTTGCTCGTCAAATCCCGGGTATACAAGTACTTGGAATTCCAGAGCTTATCCAACTTTCACGTGTTTGCTAACAACGACTTCAGCAACCGTATCTCTAACACCACTACCAAGGAAGATATCTTCACCGACAAATCGATGTCTCTCGTTACCAAACGGTATTTGATGAAATTCCTCAAGTTTATTTTACAAGATAACCATGATCCCGCAAAGAAGAAATTAATTCATGACCATGCAAAGACTCCCATTGTTGAGTTCTTGGCTAACCAGTTCCAGTTGGAACCACCTCAGATTAACGAATTAGTCTACTCAATCGGCTTGTGTATCTCTGAATCAACCCCAACTCCGGAGGCATTGGCTCGTATCACTCGTTTCCTTGTCTCGTTTGATGTCTATGGCAATTTTCCCGTCATGATATCAAAGTACGGTGGACCCGGTGAGATCTCGCAAGGGTTCTGTCGTAGTGCTGCAGTTGCTGGTACAACTTACAAGTTAAACACGACTCTTACCGATTACGATCCCGAAACCAAGATTGCCAAATTCAACGATGGTAGTAAGGTTAAGATCAATGAGAAGATTGTTATTTCCCCGACCCAGATTCCCAAATTCTTGAAATCAGGGTACACCGAAATTACCAAGGAGTTGAAGCCTTTCAATATCACCCGGTTGATCACCGTGGTTCGCAGAGACTGTCGCGAATGGATGACCGAGCAGGAATCGTCGGCGATTGTGGTGTTCCCACCAAATTCGCTCCCAACAAGCAATGCACATGGCGTTCAAGTTGTTATACAGAACGGAGGGAGCGGTGTGTGCCCTGAAGGTGAGTCAATCTGGTTCAGTCACTCGATTGAACAGGATTTGGACCGTGCTAAGGCCGATTTGGAAGCTGCATACGCCAAGATGGAAGTAGCATTGCTCAGTGGACAGACTCCAGACCTGGACGATGTTTTGGACGCTAACGATTTTATTGCCAACAACCTGGAAACACCTGTGACCAACTCTTTCAAGTTGGGTAACTTACATAACGACTTTGTCCCCAAAGAAACATTGGATGTTGTTTGCAAATTGGGTTACGTTCAAGAAACCTTTGTCAACCCCAGCTTGAACAATGTCTACCATTCTAGTAAAGAGGACAGTGTGTTGCACCGTACCTTATCCGATGGTGATAGCAACATCATATTCACAAACGTGCCTTCGTCCGAAATCAGTTATGATGGAATCATCAGTGAAGTCAAGACAATTTACCTGAAAATCACTGGCAGTGATGATGATTTCTTTGATGTTGACTTTGAAGACGAAGACGAAGATGAGGACAATGCCTATGCCAATCCGCAACCAGGCCAACGAGGACCAGTTGGAGGTATTGTTAGTGGAGTAGTTTCCAACAATGATAGCGAGAGTGCCATTGCTGATGATAGCGATGACGATCACAAACCATTCAGAGCCGAAGAGATGGAATTGTAAGTTGCTTAAACCATTAATACCTAATACACATTTATACGAGCCAGAGACTGTGATAACGATGCACGATTTGAGGAGTTCGGTGATGAGTATCGTATCACGTGAGATTTTGAATATGAGGGCTCCCGCCCTTTTATATTTCACGCATAAATTCGTTGATTACCGGTAGTTGTATGCAGACCGCGAAAAAATAGTATAAACCTGAAAATTTTAACGATCCATCTTTATTTCAGTACTGAGCAGAACACCTGTCGAAGAAGTCTATACTATACCGAAAATGTCTGACGTTGAACAAGAACAAATTATCGAAGAAGTTGCCGTTGAACAACAAGAAGCTTCCATCTCTATTGAAGATGCTTTGAAGGTTGTCTTGAGAACCTCCTTGGTCCACGATGGTTTGGCCAGAGGTTTGAGAGAAGCTTCTAAGGCTTTGTCCAGAAGAGAAGCTCAATTGTGTGTCTTGTGTGACTCTGTTACCGAAGAATCTATCATTAAGTTGGTTGAAGCTTTGTGTAACGAGCCAGAAGAAAAGATTCCTTTGATCAAGGTTTCTGACGCCAAGTTGTTGGGTGAATGGGCTGGTCTTTGTCAATTGGACAGAGAAGGTAACGCCAGAAAGGTTGTTGGTGCTTCTTGTGTTGTTGTCAAGAACTGGGGTGCTGACTCCGACGAAAGAAACATTTTGTTGGAACACTTCTCCCAACAATAGATTAATTGCTAGGACGTAAGTCGGTGTAATATAAAAATATCTATTAAAATATTGATGTAATGCTTGTAGCACGTCGGAGGAGGTTTTCTTTATTGTCTAAATTTACAAGTGGTAGTATACTATACTGGATTTGTGGATTGCAGTATTGGAAATTCGACTACTAATGGAAGAAAGCATCTGACGTAACAAGGACCACTAAAAAAATTGCAATCAGTTCTTCGGTCACCATCAAATATACGAGTGAACTTACCTCGACTTTTTTAATTTTCTCCTACTCTAATTATCACGCACGTCGAGAATGTCGCATAGTCGTCGATATATCCTTCTCTTGTCAAGGCTTTATTTTTAAGTATGCCATTTTTTTTTCTTTTTCTTTTTGTGTCATTATAATTCTGGTGCGCGTTTCCTGCATCCCAGATCCATCTTTTGAACTTATCTGGTATTGTTTATACTACCACCTTCACCGAGTCTCATCACCCACCACACACTACCAGTGGTAAAGACGTTCTGATAAGTGTCTATATTATCATCTCTTGGAGAATTGAATCGATATTCAAATGGATCAAGAACGCCAGCTCAAGAAGCAAGCCAGACTACGTGGCACTGGGTATGTATAAAAATTAAACTCCACAACAATAAACAACTACTAACTTCCCTCAGCACTAGACGCGTTCACACAGAAGACTTCAAAATCACAGCAAATTCTCCACTGAACCCACGTATAGTCAAGAACCTACAATCCGCCTTGGTACAATATGAAAACATAGAGAACTTGCCTCGTACACGAAGAAAAAGCTCGATTGTACCTCCGGTAGACTCCCCTTCCCTGCCCTCCTTGAAGTCAGACTCAGCTTCCTCTAATGAACAAACACCTAAGAGAGGTAGAGGACGGCCACGAAAGCACCCCAAAGTCGAAAAACCAGTAGGAGTTTCGGTACCAAAGCCAGTTGAGAAACGCAGGCGTGGACGGCCCCCCAAAGTTAAATTGCCAAGGTCAGACACTAGTGACAGCCAATTCAGTGAGACTTCCACTACCTCAATTAAAGAACCATTGGCTGTGATACATCGAGAGTCACAGCCGGTGACAGCTACGGAGGCTGAACCTAAAAAGCCGACAGTAGCAGCAGTACCTAATAGAAGAGGGCGTCCCCCCAAAATCAAGAAAGAACCACAGAAGAGGGGCCCTGGAAGACCTCGAAAGAATCAACTTCCTCCCGGTAAGGTCGTTAAACCACTGCGTAAGAAAGCTGCTGCTAAATCACAATCATCATCACTCCCTTATCAAACTTCATCTCCTACGTCTTCACCCATCATCTATGGCGAGCCTACAGCACGTTCTAAAATTCAAATTAACAACCTCATTAACCCTCCTGATACTCATCCATCATCTGGGCCTCTTCCTTCTCTAAAACTATCCCCAGGTCCTAATACAGCAGCTTTTAAGATTGCACCTATTCGATTCACTGGTAAGAAGCTGGTAGAGATAACTACACCTGCTGCTGCTCCTGCTCCGGTAAAACGAGGGAGAGGAAGACCAAAGAAGATTGTTGCTCCTCCGGTGGCAACCGAGCCACCGGCATCTGCTTCTTCTGTTACTAGACCCACCACAAATGATACGACTGACACCACATTGGATTTGTCAACCGATGGACAAGAACTTCTCAACACTAACGGGTCTTACCTGGCCTCAGCAGCCCCTAAGAAGAGTATTCGTGAACGTCGCTTCCTCAGTCGTACATTTACATATCCTGAACCACCGCAGTCATTAACTCAAAAGAATTTCGTGCAGAAGCCATTGTCGATGGATGTAGAACGTTTGAACCATGGTACAGAACGTGATAAGCGAATCAAGCTCCATACACTTGATGTTATACGTCACTTGGCACAGGAATATCTGCCACGTCCAACCAATTCTAAGATCCTCAATGATTCAATTGTTCAAGAGAACTTCAAGATCCACTTGATTGAACACTTGGATTACTTGAAGGATACACATGCTGCGATTAATGATATCTCGAAGAGTATTCAGGAGGTACAGAGGCAGAAGAATGAGATGCGTAGCAAGATCTTTGAGATCCGAGAGAAGCACCATACCGTTGGGAATGATTTAAATCAACTACGGAAGAAATTCCAAGAGGATACAGACAAGTTTTACAAATATGACGGGTTGTGGAATAAGCTAGATAGTATGCAAAAGTTAAATGGAGACGTTGATGAAGGTCTTGAGGAATTGCTACTGCTGGAGTTGTTGACGACACAGCATTTATTTAATCTGCAATCCGGTATCTACAATAAGTTGTTGTTGGTCAACGAGAAGTTGAAAAAGTTGGATGAGGAGCTACAATAGACCACGGGATTTACCTATCAAAAGAATTGCAGGCTGTATTATTATATAATTGACCACGGCATATACTCTATGTAAATCAATACAAATTATCTAACTGTCATCAGCGACCAAAGCCATAATCATTCTGTACAAATAGAAAAAGAACATCAAGAGGTGGAAACCCAACTTGATGAACGATTCCTTCTTGTGCTTGGACAAGGTTCTAAAAATTTCAGTGGCATCCAACAAATGGTTCTTGTTGATAAATTTGTTTACGTTGTAGGCAAACAATGGCAAGCTCAACAAAAATGGGAACCAGTATCCGTTGATCAAGAACAAAACAGTAAGGAAGCCGTGCAAGCCAGCTTCTGGAATGAACCATGGGTTCAACTTGTTACAAAGTTCAATTGGGTTGACGTAATCGCATTCCAAATCAGAATACATAATCGTGAAGAACACTTGCGAAAACAAGTTGATGGCGTTAACAACAACAGCCAAAATGAATAACCTGCAAAGTTAGTAAATTGCAATTAATCTGATTCCACTCTTAACTCAAGCTACGTACCAGCTTTCTCCAGACATCTATGATAATGGTTATATCTTTGGTCGCTTGAGCTTTGATAAAAACTAAAATTCATCCCATGACTGGAAAAAAATGCGTAGACTTCCAAATACGGAAATCTCTGCGTGGCAGCCGCAGATGAGATTATCAGGCAATATCCACACTTTTCGCCATAATCAGTGACTCTAACTTTCTACGTTGGCTTTGTGGCCCTAAAAGTTGATAAGTAAACTTATAACAATGCAAATCAGAAGATTTATCCAGAGTGAAGCCCATATCACGTTGAATAATCTAAAGGTAATAAATACTTAGATGTTGTCTGTTAAAATATAACAGTTTGTTATCCAGGCTCTAGTCAAGTTTGATCTATCCGCGTTGCTTGATTCTTCTGGCAAATATTCCACGCTTTTCATTCGTTACTACACCACCATCCAACGACCGGAGGCTCTTAAAGCAGTTAATAAGTAACGTTTCATAATTAAGACGTTGCTTTACCTTATTGTTAGCCTCATGCGAAAGCTGGTTAACAAAATTAGCATCTCTCTTGGTCCAGTCATCAACACTCTTGCTCAATGACTGGTAGTGTATAGCAAAGCTCTCAATATCATCCAAGGTTTCCAAATGGATTGGCAGAATATCTGGTTGGTTTTCTAAATTGGTATAATCGACTTCCTGTGGATTGAAAACGTACGGATAGAGCTCAATATTACATGGATTGAGTCTCAAGTCCAACACCCTTAATGAGGGACGGGAAGCCACTAACCCAGTAACTAGATTATGAGTCTTACTTATGTTGTTGCTTACCATGAAAAGCTTTCGAAGCGTAGAGATCTTGCTGAGTCCACTGATATCATTCAATTTGTTAAAGTTTAAGTTTAATTCGCTCACATTGGGGAAAATCTCAACAAAAGAACTGGGAATCTCGGTCAAGTTCATTGCTGATAATATTAACGTGGTCACATGAAGGAACAGTCTGGTGGTAGATCTAGTCAAACATTCGCTTGAATTACCTGATAGATCAAGCTTTTGCACGTTGGGTATCTTGTCCAAAACAAATTTCACAATTTCAGAATCATGTTGTGACTTTAATGAAACCTCGTCCAAGTACTTCAACTCCTGTAAGCCTGAAATTCTATCAATACTATTTCCATCGAACCTCAAGACACGCAAGAATGGAAATTGTTCTAGATCTAAACTGGTCAAGTTATTGAATTTCAAGAGTAGCTTCTTCAAGTGAGTATGCTTACCTTCACAATGGAGCGAGGTTAACTTATTCTCGTTTAAATTAAGAATTCTGAGATTAGGTAAGTTTTCTAACCCAATAACTTTCAGTATTTGATTTTCTGAAAGATTTAACTCTTGCAAATTGACCAATTCAAAGTTGCTAAAGTTGATAGTACCTTTGATTTGATTCTGGGCCAAGTTCAATTTTGTCAAGTTCATCAAACTATTGATTCCGTGCATGGAAGTCAACTTGTTGCTGGAAACATTCAATTCAGTGAGATGAATGTTCTTGTTAAAGTTCGATAAATTGGTCAACTTGTTAAATGAAACATTCAATCTCTGTAAATCACGGAAATTATTGAAAGATGTTAAGCTTTCAATGTTGTTAAAGGAGATGTTCAAATTGAATATATCTTCAGGAAGGCCATCCAAATACTTTATTTCATTATGTGACAAATTCACGCTGACCAAGTTCGGTAAAAATTGATCAAGATCTTTGACACTTGTTAGTTGATAATCGGATAATTTGATTTCGTTGACATCTCTCCAAGTGACATCCCCGCTTGGATCTAAAGACAAAATATCTGTTATGACAGCTGCTAGTTTCCGTTGGGTTTGTGAAAAAGTTAAATCAACAAGTTGTGATACCTGAGTTATATCAGCACCAAGTGGACTTCTTTCTTTGCTTTTCTCGATATCCAGATGAGGTAAGTGGAATGAAACCTCCATTTTATTTCCCAAGCGCTTCTTCAGATTTTTTGACCTAAGATTGTGGTTGCTAAGGTTTCCTTTCCTGACAAATGAAGTGTCATTATCATCATAAGAAACCAAGTCCTCTATAGAATCCAAACTGCCATGAAGTTGTTCCTTCTCATCGTTTGGGATCCATTTACCATTTTTCTCATCAAGAATCATATTATCATACTCCACAGGCAAATCAACACCGGGTCGCACTCTCCCACGAAGAACAGAATGGCCATTGTTTAAAGCTTGGGGGAGTTTTAGTTGAGAAGCCCGCTTCCACTTGATAAACTGCAGCAATCTAGTGTAGTCATCGTTCGTAAGGTCAGCGTTATCGATTGATACTTCGCTAGAGTCTTTGTTGCTACTCATTTTTTGGCGTAACTCTTGTTTCAACAAAGCATTTTCGGATTTAAGGGCTTCCATTTCCAGGTGATTAATACTCATCTTCTCCATAAGCTTTTCCAAGTCTGCAACTCTTTCGTCGATGCCAGCATTGTTCGAGGGTGACTTGTTTCTCTTTGACATGGCTTCCTTTGGCGGAGAAACACTCTTTCTAAAATTTGGCTCAACCAAATCATCTTCGGAGAATTCATCAAAAGTGTACTCACTTTCGTGACTCATTACCTTCGCAGGTGCAGAGAGAGATGACACTTGGGTATGAGTTGCTTCCTGGTTTTTGGAGCTGATATCAAATGAAGTGTACTCATGGGTGGGCTCTTCTTGTACACTATATCTATGATCAATTTCGGAGCTATCTTCGTCAAATCCAGAGGTAAATGATGAATATTCATCTGGAGATAGTCTATCCGTACCGCCTATAACCTTGCAATTCTTAGGGGTTGATGTAGCTGTAGTGTGACTGATAGATACTGAACGGTTTGCGCCTTTCATTTTAAATCCACGTTTTTGTAAGTTCTTGAACACGTTATTTGCGTTGTTGAGATATTGCTCTTGGGTCGTGAAGTTTTTGAGCTTTGGCTCCTGGTTGACTTCTTTATTAGATTCCTTCAAAACATTAGCCGGTTTAGGATATACCGTTTGCTCAGTATTGTTTGACAATTTCATAGGAACCTCTTGCAAGTTTGATTTTTTGTACATATTATGAAGCACGCCATTAAGTCTTTCCTTGGTATACGTATTGTAATCATCGACATACAACTTAAGGGGAGATTCAGGATTTTTCGGGAACTTGTATTCTTGGATATCATTTTCTTCCAAGATATTCTCTAATAGCTTTAGTTCATCCTTATGTAAACTCTGAGGAACATTTATCGTTGCCATCGGAGTGGACAAAGTTGAAGAAATGGAGTGGTTATTCTGCTTATTTTCAGAAGATCTATCGTTAGATTCCATTGACAAAAATATGTTTTGGAGAGGTTCCTGCTTCTGGTTTTCGTATTCTTTAGCAGCTTTCTTCCACATGGGGGTCTCGCCGGATGCAAACCCTGAGTTGTGGATCATGGTATTCCCTGATCCTAATTGAAGGTTTAGATCTTCCATAGTGTTAGGAGGCTCTACCGTGTTATTCTTTTTTGTAATTCTTACCGATGAATTGAAATCTGGTGTTTCGTGAATTTCATGTTCAGAAAGCCATTTCTCTTCTAAAACTGCGGGCATCCAGTCTGGAGTATTGTTAAATACTGGTTCTCTAATGGTAGATGTAATTGCAGGGCCACTTCTATCACCGACATCGAGTTCTACTGATGGATCAGGTTGGTTGGCGCGGATTTCTGATTTGGTTTTGGCATTAGGATGGGATTTATATTTGAATGTGTTCGGAATGGAGCGAAAGGGTGATTCAACCAATGACGGATAGATCGTGCTATTGTCATGTTGAAATTCTGAATTCTGGAGATACCTTAATTTCTTCTGGTAAGGTCTTTCCTTGACACCATTTTCTGGCGACGGATTCGTAAGAACGTCGTCATACTGGGCCTGCTCAGAGGATTCTGCTGTTTGCGAAACATTTGGTTGTTGTAACTTCTCTTCTGGTGCTTGTCCGTTTTCATTCAGCAGTTGTGTAACTTCTTGTTGGCTCTGGTCCAAAGGTGGGTCATGATGTTCTTCAGCGATGACATTTAGTCTACCCTGGTTGAAGCTGAAAGAATTGCTATCAAGATGAATCGTTTTGAAATCGCTAGCCATATGTTCACTTGGCTGATGGTCACTCAATTCAGTTTCTCTTATGAACCTTTTGATATTCAGATCAACAGAAGATGATGCGGTTGAGTCCAGCGGCTGCCTACTCATTGTAAGAAACTTTGGTAGATATTGATTTTATTTGTCAATTCAAGAAAGTAATATCAAACCACGTCAAATATATTGTTCAGATACTCTGTTTTTATCACCAAATCCCGTGAAACAGCAGGATAAAGCAAACTGTTTATTTGGTTGCAGCTGTTTGTTGATGTTTTGATTTGCTTCAAGGTGTAAAGCTTTTATTAACCTGTAAATCACACTAAATGAGACCTTTTATATGCAGGTAATATGTGATCTCCAGTTAACTTTTATTAGTATAGTCCCACTATGATCGTCTCTTTCTGGGAAGTCCGTATGATTTCCTTAGAGAGAGAAAATCATTTGGGATTGGATTTGTCAAAAGCTGTGCGTTTTTGGTAAAATTTCTGATTGAATCAAATATTGCCTGGCAAATAATCTATTTTTAAGAAAATAGTAGAATTGAGCCAAGATCAAGAAATTGTGAATAAATTTCGGAAAACAGTATTGGGCATTATCATACATAAGTCCACTACCGCAATAAAATTTTTTTCTACAACGAAACTGGAGTACCTTATAATCTGTATAAAATGTAGTTTGATGTACGTCGCTGCCGTTGAAGGAAGAATAGACTAACAATAGGAATTCTATCGGGGCTGTCAGACCGCTACTCATTTGCAGCCCGGACCAATATGTCCACTCCTGGTATGCTTCCTGCATATTTCGAACCCAACCATAACGGCAAATATCTAGCGGTTGTGTACTTTTTTGGATTGTTACCTATCAAAAAAAGCTTTATAGGCGTTTATCTTGGGAACCAGAGCCAGTTCCTGCCACAATTGATATTGCAAACTTGAATCCTATTGGTTGATATCTTGTAAGTTCGCGTGGTTGACTCAATTTGACTTAA
Organism: Teunomyces lycoperdinae; assembly: GCA_030574955.1. NCBI lineage: Eukaryota > Fungi > Ascomycota > Pichiomycetes > Serinales > Debaryomycetaceae > Teunomyces > Teunomyces lycoperdinae. The sequence continues at coordinate 168,698 of JAJMFY010000010.1, forward strand.
TCCAGTTGATTGTGTCTCATTCCATATCCCGGGGACGTCACACACTGCTACCCTCCTAGCCTTTCATTTCAGTTCAAACCCACCCGTTTTTGAGCGCGGTTAACTTTGATTGGGATTCGCCCCGTCGTTTTCTTCTACTATTCCTGTATTTGTGGCTAAAGTTCCGCCGGAGATTGATTTTCTTCGTTGACCCTTGCCCCCAAAAGCACCAATATCCTACTAAAAATCCATCTGTTTTCCTGTTATTTTGATTGATTTTTCATGTCATATTTACCTGAGGACTATCCTGCCGAAACCCCGGTATCCGAACCGATAGCACCGGCACCAACCACGATATCCAGCACAGCCTCTCATCAACATCAGCAGGAACAAGAACTACTTGCTGGCTTTGCCATTCCCAATCCTCCTGTCTCTACACAACAGTCGAGTGTAGCTGCCGAAGAACTCTCTGGTGGTATATCTTCTGGACATGTTGATCCTCCACGGACGTTGTGGATGGGTGATTTGGACCCATGGCTCGACGAGAACGCGATTGTCGACTTATGGTGGCAGATCCTCCAAAAGAATGTCACCGTCAAGTTGATCAAACCTAAGAGTGTCCGTCAAGAAGCCAACTATCAAGGTTTGGCCCATTCTGGTTACTGTTTCGTCGAATTTGAAAGCTTTGAAGACGCGCAACACGCACTCAGCTTAAACGGCCAATTATTACCAGATATTGCCATGCCATCGCAGCAACAGTTCCCCAACAACCCTGACAACCAGAAGAAGTATTTCCGTCTTAACTGGGCCAGTGGTGCTACACTCACCGCTCCTATTATCCAATCGCCAGAGTACTCTTTGTTTGTCGGAGATCTTTCGGCATCAACTACTGAGGCCCATTTGTTGGCCTTTTTCCAAAAGAACTTCCCCACTTCTATCAAAACTGTAAGAGTAATGACCGATCCAGTGTCAGGAAAGTCGAGATGTTTTGGGTTTGTAAGATTTGCTGATGAACTGGAAAGACAGCGGGCGTTGGTCGAAATGAATGGTGTGTGGTTTGGCGGGCGGCCCTTGAGAGTGGCTCTTGCTACACCAAGGAATAATACAAGAGCCAAGCCACCCTTCTTCCAACCAGACCATCCGGTACAGCAACAAGATATGATGTTTATGGGACATCCACCACCCCCACCTCCACCAGGAGTATCGCCCTACTTTTTCGGCGGTGGTCCACATCCGTACGAAAACGATAGTGAATTGCCTCGTGATATGTCCATAAGGCCACCCCAACATCAACAAGGGCCACTTCTTACTGACCCCAACAATACCACGGTGTTTGTTGGCGGATTGCTGTCAGAAGTGTCTGAATCCACCTTGTTTACTCTCTTCAAGCCGTTTGGGGTTATTCATCAGGTAAAGATTCCTCCCGGAAAGAACTGTGGTTTCATCAAGTACTCGAGACGTGAAGAGGCTGAAGAAGCGATTGCCTCAATGCAAGGGTTTATTATTGGGGGCAACCGTGTTCGATTAAGCTGGGGACGGGTTTCAATCAACAATAAAAAGTTCCAGCAGCAGCAGCAGCAGGTGGCTCAAGCAGCGCAGATACAAGCCGCTGCTGCATTGTCGATGGGAATGGATCCAGCTTCAGCAATAGCGGCAGCAGCGGCGGCAGCAGCAGGATTCCCCCCTCCAATGCACGGCTCACATGGCATGCTGCCTATGGGAATGCCACCACATCCACCAAACCCAGACCAGGATGGATCCGATGCTTCATTTGACAACAACGGCGGTCCATACTATATGATGCCGCCTCCACCAGGGCCACCAGGGCCGCCTGGAAAGGATGACTACACGAATGCGGTTACTAATTCAATGAACAATTTAGTAATAGATGGGAACAACGGTAACAAACCTGACAAGTATCTCAACTCACGCTATATGGTTCCACCAATGTATCCACATGGTTATCCAATGCACGAGATGCAGTATCCTGGGTTTATGCCACCGCCTCCTCCTCCTGTAACTGGAAACGAGAAAATAGTTGAGGCTGAGGAGCAAGAAGCTCAGGAAGAGAAGCAAGATGATGAAAAAGAGGAGAAAAAGGAAGACACAACAGAAAAGAAACAAAGGGAATCAGAAAAGGATGAAACGGAGTAGGCTCTGGGCATTCTCATCCTGAAAGTTTCTGCTATAAAGTACCTAGCATGGTGGTTAGATCGCCTGTTTTTCTTTTTAGGATTTCACTTCGATGAACTTGTTAGTTTTTAGTTGCTTTTTATTATTGAATATCATAAGTTGATGACCGTGTAGTCCTACATTTCTCAAGAGCCTTCAGTAGAAGTTTCTTGACGCTTGAACAATCTACTAACAAAACATATATTCATATTACCCCAAAAACAAAATTAAAAAACGTTAAATCACGTACAGAAAAGTAGCCTAAGATCTTTCACCTCTTAATCTTCTAGCCAACTGGATATCCTTCTTTTGAATGGTAACTCTCTTGGCGTGGATGGCACACAAGTTGGTGTCTTCAAACAAAGAAACCAAGTAAGCTTCGACGGCTTCTTGCAAAGCGCCGATGGCAGAGGATTGGAATCTCAAGTCGGACTTGAAGTCTTGGGCAATTTCTCTGACCAATCTTTGGAATGGCAACTTTCTGATAAGTAATTCGGTCGACTTTTGGAATCTTCTGATTTCTCTCAAGGCGACGGTACCTGGCTTATATCTGTGAGGCTTCTTAACACCACCAGAAACTGGCGCGGACTTTCTGGCAGCCTTGGAGGCTAACTGCTTTCTTGGTGCTTTACCACCGGTGGACTTTCTTGCTGTTTGCTTAGTTCTAGCCATCGTTGAGTTGGGAAGAAAAGTGGATAGTTTTTGCTGAGGGTGATTTAGGGGCGAACGTGGCGGTAGTCTTTTTAGAGCAACTGGCCAATCAGAAAACAGAACCAAGTTCAATTTCTGTTTTAGGTAAATTGCGTCATGAATGAGATTTTGTGTAACAAGGGACCATGGAAGCCCACAAGACAAATAAACAAAACAGCAGCAACAACATAAAAAGCCGAGCGACATTACGACATTCAGTGACATCTAATCACACCGACGACAAGTGATGACATCTACTAATATGAAATGCAACGGTTATTATGAACAAAATCTCCCTACAAGTGGTACTTCTACACTCTAGTTCGTCAATAGTTTATAACTATAAATACAATGCAATAAATCAACAAGTCTTTTGGCCTGCAAGAGGCTCTATGGAGTGGTCAGCCTAGGATCTGTACCATAATCTGGTGATTCTGGTCTTCATCATCTTCTTTTGTAACTGGAAGACACCATACATCAATGCTTCGGCAGTAGGAGGGCAGCCTGGGACGTAAATATCCACAGGAACAATTCTGTCACATCCACGGACCACCGAGTACGAGTAGTGGTAGTAACCACCACCATTGGCACAACTACCCATGGAAATAACCCATCTTGGGTCTGGCATTTGATCATAAACTTGTCTTAAGGCTGGAGCCATCTTGTTAGTTACAGTACCGGCGACAATCATAATATCCGACTGACGGGGAGATGCTCTGAAAATGATACCCAATCTATCCTGATCGTAACGTGGGGTCGAGACATGCATCATTTCGACGGCACAGCACGCGAGACCGAAAGTGACAGGCCAGAAAGAGGATTTTCTGGCCCAGTTGGCGATGGTGTCGAGGGATGTCAAGGCATAGTCGACAGCACTGTCGTTACCTTTCTGTGACATCAATGGAAAATCGGTGCCAAGTTTCAGTGGTGTGAGGTCCTTAGTACTGATACCACGCACAAACATCGCCAATGGCGCCCTCTGCGTCACGATTCTTCTGGACAACATCATTTTTGTTTGGGAAGAGAGTAATTTGGGATTTTTTCTTTTAGAATCAGCAAAATTTTGTGCGCGGTGATTGGTGCGGAAGAAAACACCAGTGCCGCAATGCAAATACATATATTAACTTTCGTACAAATAGTTTTTTTTTGGTTCTTAGCGTAAAACATCTTCCAAGTAATCCTTGATACGGTCAAGGATCACCTCCTTAACATCTTTGGGCACAAGATCCATTGCCTGAGGTTTGATTGCGGCGAAAAGCTGGTCGAACGACAGTTCGGACGAGTCGCGGAGCTCGCGAGTGGCCAACTGCGACACTTTATCGTACCATCCTTGTTCGTAGAGCTGGAGCTTGAGCTGCTTATTGATGATATCGTAGGTCCCGGACGATATGAGATGGTCCTGAATCTGTGCCTTGATTTCGTCAAGCTCCGTCAGCGTCATTGCTCCACCAGAGTGTATTTTGAAATGTTGCGGTGTCGCGACATTTTTGGTGATATGTCTCTTGATCCTTTTTTTTTCCTGTTGCGTCGTATTTTTCCCCTATGTTCCAGCGTATCTCTCTCCGTAACATGTCAAAATCTCCAACTCTTGCCAAAATCACTGCCATTGAGCCTCTTTCACAGGGTCGCTGGATCCAGACCCGCAAAATCAAATACAATGATCCGGCTGGAACTCCCCGCGAATGGGAAATGGCGGTACGCACGACAAAATCGCCCGGCTCGGTGGACGCGGTCTCGATTCTCCTGCTTATCAAACAAGCTGGCAAGGAAACCGGTGTTTTATTGATAAAACAGTTCCGTCCTCCTACAGAAAAAGTTGTGATTGAGCTTCCAGCAGGACTCCTTGATCCGGGCGAAACGGTTGCAACTACTGCCGTACGTGAACTTTTGGAAGAAACTGGTTACCACGGCAAGTTTCTCCGTGAATCACCAGCCATATTCAGTGATCCTGGTCTTACTAATGCCAGTATGGTGTTGGCACACGTTGAAATAGACATGGACGATACACGGAACCAAAATGTGGTGCCGCAACTCGAGGAAGGCGAGTTTATCGAGACTTTTGTGTTGCCACTTAGTAACTTACACACTCATTTGACCGAATTGGCCGCCAAACAGGACTACACTATCGACGCAAAGTTGTACCATTTGGCCGTTGGCCTTGCATTGGCTCCGCAATAACGTAGAATAAAAATATAGGCGATTTTCCGAATCATGCGCCAAAAATAATAAATGTGCGCCAAAAATTGTATGCACCAAAGCTGTTTTACCCCCCAAAAAAAAAAAAAAAAAGAATTAATAATTCAAGTAACCTACCAATGCCGACGTGCTGCTTCTGTCTCGGTGACGTCAACGATATCCCGCCATTTGGGTCCGTAGCAGACCTGGCAGACTTTGTTTCTCCCTGTACCTGTTCTGTTGAGTGCCATCGGCGATGTCTTGTTGATTGGTTCAGCAGCTTGCTGAGCAATAAACTTCATGTCGTGGAAACCGGTGTCAGTTCCGGTTACGGTTCCACGTCTCAATCAGCGCCGTTCCATGATGATGAATCGCAACGAATCGCTCGAGTGTTTGTCCAATGTCCACAGTGCAAGCAGCACATCACGTTTAGTATGAAACGGCCGTGGATTCTCACGATGCTTTCGAGTCTCCGCCGCGATATACGGCAAGCACTTCCTACCGTTGCCATCTCGCTGGCAGTGATGGCAGGTATCACTGGCGTATACACTGTTGGGTATATTGCTCTTACAAGCTGTGGAATTAAAATGATGGAACGGTTGGTTCCCGACCGGCTTTTGGTCGAGGTACTTACGCGGCGTGACGGCTTGCAGCTCGAGCGTCGGCCACCACCGCTGACTTTTGCCCAATTACTTGTTGGTAACGTCAATGAGTTTGTTGTGAACAATCTCCGCCAGGCAGTGGCCAGTGGAGCCGTTGATACGTTCAAGTTTCTGCGGGTCGCCGTGCTTCCGGTACTTCTTTACCGGATGAGGTTAAGTTCAATCTTCTCGTGCTTCAGCAGTCCGGAACTGGCGGTGGCCGAGCTTATAATTGATGCGTACATTCTGCTGTTGGGAGATCATCGATTGGTGACCGAGTTGGTGAATAAACCGTGGAACCAGATCGATTTTGGCTGCACTCTGGCGATTTTTGGGCTTCTTGTGCCACTCCGTTGGCTCTACGACGTTGTGTTCCGTGTTACATTTAACCAGGCACATTTTCAGCTCTGTTTGGAAGCCCGGCCACGCGTGGTGACCAATTCGCTTGCCGTAGCCGACGTAGATCGTATGGAGGAGCTTAACAACGAACGTGGAACCCTTGCTGCGGCCGCCACAAAGCTCTGGCACGAGCACAGCGCCGCTGGCCGGCGCCAGTACGTGCTGGTGGTTCATAGACTAGTCAAACTGGGTCTTGTGTGGCGCTACTGGAGCTGCTGCGTATCGTGTTGGTACTACCGGCTCAAAGCCAGTCTCCAGCATGACTTTTCAACCACGTTTGAGTCGAGTTCGGTAGCAGTTCGGATCGTGACCACGCTTGCGTGGCCATTTGTTGCCGGTAACATCGGATCCTGGCTTGTTCCGGCAGTGGCACGGGTACTTCCGCAGCTTGGAACCAATAAACAGGTGTTGGTGAGCAATATCGGCGGCTTGGTGTTGGCCGTGGTGTTCAAGGACGCTGCAAATTTGTATTTGGCATACAAGAAATCGCAGCAGTTATCGACGATTGGTGGACCTGCTACTGCCACACCATAAGAAAATGTATATGAATAACGACTGTCAAACCACTGGACAGTAAAGTAACTTGTAATTACATTTGGTTTCTTATTCTACAGCTACCGACTTCAATTGTACAACATGTTTCTCGGTCATTGTTCATAATATACATATAATACGCACGATCAGTCATCGTAGTTTTCATCCTCGTCTACGTTTCTCAAAGGAGGTTCGACCGGCTCGGTTTTCTTTTCCTCCTCATCGTCATCGGACACCGGTGCTGCTACCGGAGGCGACACCGTCTTTTCTCCCGGCGAGGCCGTAGGTGCAGCCAGCGTCAGCGGCGAAACGGTTGTTGGTGGCGTGGGTACCGATGCCGCCGGTGCCGCAACAGCAGCAGGCGCAGAAGGCGCAGCAGCAGAAACAGCAGCAGAAACAGCAGGGTCAGGTTCAGAAGCAGAGGCTGCAGTAGCAGGAGCAGGAACGACAGGAACGGAAGGAACGGAAGGAACGGAAGGAGCAACAGCAGGAACAACTGCTGAAACTGGAGCAGCTACTGGAGCAGGCACGGGGGCTGGAGCAACTACTGGAGCAGGAGCTGGAGCAGGAGCTGGAGAAGGGACAGAGACAGGGACAGGGACAGGGACTGCTGGAGCCTGTGCAGGAGCCTGTGCAGGAGCAGGAGCAGGAGCTGGAGCCGGTGTGCCATCGGCCGCAACTGCCGCATTCATCAAGGTGTTCAAGCCTTCTTTTGGTTTCTTCAGCTTCGAGTCCAGTTTATCGTCAAGTTCTCGCTTGGTCGATTCCTTGAGCTGTGGAATTGCCTGCTGCTGGTGCTGCTGCAACTGAGGAGCCGGTGGCTGGTGCTGGTGCTGGTGCTGGTGCTGTTGCTGCTGATTGCTTTCCAACACCATTCCTTGCGGCAACCGGGGCTGCTGCGATACTGGCGGTGGCTGTGGCGGATGCGTGTTGCCCTCCTGCTGATACTGGAGCAACTGATCCAAACGGGCCTTGATGTGAGGGTTGCCGGGGTCCAAACGCTCTGCCTGGCGGTATGCGTCTAGAGCATCGGAAATCTGATTGTTGCATGTCTCATAAAGTGTACCCAAATCGTACCATACTTCGGAAATGTACGGATTCAACCGGATCGCCCGCGTGTACGCATCAAGAGCATCACGGTACTGTGAGATCTGGTAGTAAAGTACCCCGATACTGCACCAGAAAGTAGGGTTACGCAGGTCACGATTAACGGCTTGTTGGAACGCTTCGTATGCCGCATTAAAATCGCCACGGATCATGTGAACTCGGCCAAGGTAGTACCATGAGTGAGCATCGCTCTGATCAATCTCAAGAGACTGCGTAAGATACTTGAGAGCAAGGTTTAGGTCGTGGAACGGTGTCGGAGTGGTACCTGACGCACCGGCAGCACCAGCAGTAGCAGTAGCAGTAGCAGATGCAGTAGATGAAGAAGCAGCAGATGCACCCGCTGTACCAGGAGGATTTGCCGCAGCATCACCCTGAGAGTACAAGCACCCCAATTGTTGCAAGACTTTTGCGTGTTGGGGGTTAACTTGCAACACCTTTTCGTACGCATCACGTGCACCAGCCCAATTCTTTTGCTGCTCCAATACCGAACCGATCTGGAACCAGACATCTGGCTGAGTAAGTGGATGTGGAGGTAAACTCAAGATGTACTGGAAACACTCGAGAGCCAGCTGCAACTTGCCCTGGTGCTTGTATATGATTCCCAATCGGAAATAGATTTCGTTCAGCTTATCAAACTGTGGATCAAGCTCAAGAACCCGTACAAACGCTTCTTCTGCATATTCCAACAGACCATAACGATCGTACAAGATTCCAATCCCGTGCCAGAGCTTGGGCACGTTGGGATTGTCCAAATAATACAATGCCCGCTGGTACGCGGCGTAGGCACGCTGTAAATCGTCCAACATCAAGTAACAATGACCCAACAAACCCCAAGTATCTCCGTTTTCCGGATGATAGTTGAGAGCCTGCTCGTACAATTCGGCAGCCTTGAAGAATACATCTTTGGAACGGTAGATGTTGGCAAGCTTGACAAGAGCGTCGGCCGAGTTAGGAGAGTGACGCAAGGCAGCGTCATATGCGGCCAACGCCTTCTCCAGATCACCCAACAGTTCGGCAAGGGACCCAATAGCAAGCCACGTCTGTGACGTGGTTTCGCTCAATACGTTCGTCGGTGTTTGCTGGGCCGAAGGCTGTTGCTGGTTTGGAGGTGGCGGTGGCAATTGTCCCTGCATCACAAGCGGACCAGGATGAGCAACAAGCTCAGGCTGCGCGTGGGGGCGGAGAGACCCATTCAATTTTGACATCATGAATCCGCTTTTTTTTCTTTGATGATGTAAAAATCGACGAGTAACGGTTCTTTTATGAGCGAAAAAATGAACGAAATTATTTTTTAGTAAGGTAAATAAGGCTACAAAATATTAAACAAAGGCAAACTATACCAACAAGCGATACGTTGCACCCCACAAATAATGATGGGAGTCTTTTTCTTTTCTCCGGAATTGCTTACTACATCGGACCTCAACATATCAAATAAGTACCATTCTACCTAAAATCCCAGAATAGAACTAAGGTTTCTTTGTTTACGGGAATGTCTGGGGACCCCTATCCTATCTCGTCGACTCATACAAACATGGGGTGCAATTCCTCTGCCCTAAATATATTGTTTTTTTAATTTGTGTTTTTTTTGGGGGGCTTCTTTTCCCTCGCACACAGTTTGGTATCCATTTTTTTCGCACCCCGTGTATTTTTCTTTTCACTTCTGTCATACTGCATGTGAGACAAGAATCTCTACTGCAGATAAATCGGGGCCACAGCCTCGTAAATCTTATTTGTTTGCCTTGCTATGCGCGTTGAAAGTTGCAAATCATATGCTGCAAACGAACTTTTGCTGTTTTTCTCGTGGTTCTTTCTCTCTCTCTCTCTCTCTCTCTCTCTCTCTCTCTCTCTCTCTCTCTCTCTCTCTCTCTCTCTCGTTACATTCTGTAACCCACTTATAACCGGCTTCTCTTCTTGGTAAATCCACTGTTAAACCCTAGTAAATCGTTGATATCCTTGGTCCAGTCATTCTGGCTGCGTGCAACACACCAAATGCCTCGGTGGGTCCCCAGCAACTTTCCTGGCGCAATGACGTCGTTGTATTCCGAGCGCTGTGCGAGTACGGATGGTGGCGCGTATTTGCCCGGAATGTAGATAGTGCCTGTCTCTGAAACAATGTGGATCTGGTCTCCAGGACGCAAATCTGTTTGGGGAATGCCGTCGATGTTGAGTTTGATGGTGTCATTGCGGTTCAGATCCGTCAATTGGATCGTAATGTGCGAGGTTGCTGGAAGAATGAGTGGTCTGAACGAAAGAGACCGAGGACAGATGGGAGTAAGAAGTATACATGGAACCAAAGGATGCGTAATGGAGCCGCCCAGCGACAACAGGTACGCCGTAGACCCCGTGGGAGTCGAAAACACAATTCCATCAGCGGTGGTGGTGGTGAGAAACTCATTATCGATAAAGATATCAAGCAGGGTCAAGTGTGGTTGACTACCACGGTGAAGCAAGATATCATTCATGGCATGTAGCATCGATTCATTGTGATGTTGCTGGTAATGGGCTTTCTTGTAGGCGTCTTTTTGAGGAGCTGATTCGTCAGAGGAGCTAGATTCAAGTTCACGGTCTTCACGGCGTACAACGTGGCATTCCAAGCGATTACGGTGGAGTACCTTTGCCCGCAGCTCGTAGACCATGGCAAAGGTTTTATCGAAGGTGGCAAAGTCGAACGGAAGCAAGAAACCCAACGTTCCCATGGCGAAACTGAGAACTGGAGGTACACATGCGGTAGAGAATGCCAGGACCGCACGTAGGATCGTTCCGTCGCCGCCAAGTGTGACGATCAAGTCGGTTTTGGCGACGATTTCGGCGACGGTGCCGGTATAGACGATGTATTTCTCCTGAACGTGTTGTTGGAGCTCGTCAGCAACGTCTTGGCTGACAATGACATTGATTTCCGGGTATTTCTGCTGGACATGGGCCATGAACTGGACCATGGCGGCTCTGATTTCGTCGTTCCATGGTTTTTTGACCAAGTAGATGTTCTGGAGCGGCCGGTGCCAGATGAGATTGTAAAGTTTGGAGTGGGGCGAACCGACAAAGTCGGGTATCACAGTGTTGCTAAGGACACTACAGGGTCGGATCTGCACCGACAGTGAGATAAAGCGGCACTGAACGAGCCGGAGGGAACGAAACATGCTAATTATATATAGAAAGGATGATGTCAGATTTTACTCATGGGCGTCTGGTGCGGAAATAGTTTTGCCGCGTGCGCGAGCGTGCGCCAAAATATTAACGAGAATAGCGTCCACTTGGAAACAAAACAAAGTTTACTAACAATTACATTCATTTATACTTTTCTATTTGGTACAATTGGCTAAAACATTAAGTAGCAGCGTTGATGGCATCAATCTCTTTCTTTTCTTCCTCTGTCAACTCGATATTCTTTTCTCCGTGGTCTTTATCCTCCTCATCGTAGAATTCGTTGTCCGGGACAATCTGTTCGTCTCGCGCCTGCTGCGAGCCGCCCTTCGTGTCTATGGCCTCAGCAGTATCTTCTTCAACATCACCCAAATCCTCAGCATCGTTCGGAATGTAGTTCATCTGCACCAGCGGCGCATGTTTGGTGTTTTCCAAATTCGTCAAGATACTAGTCAAGATCTTGTTGAGGAACTCGGGCGAGTTGGCATTGTACATGTTCAGCGGACGCACATCCAACTTGTAGTCAGGCCCATAGTACTCGTAGTACTCATTGTATGGCAACTCGCTCGGCAACACCACATCGTTCAACAATCCGGCTTCAAACAGCCATGTTCTCGCCACGTTTCTCATAGTGTAACCCCCGCCTCCAAGCACCATCAACGGAATGTTGAAACTCTTGACAAAGTTGATACAATTGGCATGGCCCTTCATCGACAAATTAAAGCACCCCAAACGGTCGCCACTGAGCGAGTCACCTCCACACTGAAGTACAATCGCCAGAGGCTGGTACCACTCGACAATCTTGGAAATAAGCGGCTCAAAGATCGACTTGTAAGTTGCATCGTCAATCCCGTCCCGCAATGGCACGTTAATCGAATGGTACTTCCCCTTGCCGACCCCAATGTCACGCAACTCACCGGTACCGGGGAAAAACTCACCGTACTTGTGGAACGAACATGTCATCACTCTGTCGGTGGTGTAAAAAGCTTCTTCAACCCCGTCTCCATGATGTACATCAATATCGATATAGAGAACACGTGGATGGTACCGTAACAACTCAATAATTCCCAACACAATATCGTTCAAATAACAGAACCCCAGCGCCTCACTCTTTTTAGCATGATGCAACCCTCCAGCGTAGTTGATGGCGATATCACACTTGCCACGGTTCAAACGGGCTGCTCCTTCCATGGATCCCCCGCCAGAAATCCCACAGTACTCAAATAACCCGTCAAACACTGGACAGTCGTCTCCGACATTGAACTTGATTTGTTCCTTGCCAAACATGTCCAAGTTGTCGGGTGTGACCCGTGAAAGAAAGTCTATGTACTCATCGGTGTGGAACTGGCACATTTCCTGCTTGGTGGCGGGTTTTGCCCGGTAAATCTCCATCTTCTTGTACAACCCGTAGTTCATGATGAGCGAGTGTGCCATTCTTATCCGATGAGGCTTCATCGGGTGCCCGGCACCGTAAGCGTAGTTGCCAATGTCGGCATCGTAGAAGTACGCAATCCTCTTCTTCTGCGTCGGATCGACCTTGAGCTCGTCAAACGGGAGCTGGGTGTACATCCTGGTGTTGTTGAAAAGTCAAAGGGGATTTCAAAGTATGCAGGAGAAATATAGCGGTTTTTGCATCGAAAGATACAAAGTGCACGAGACCGAGTTTATACACAGGTAAAAACTTAACCACTAAGAACTTTATCCAACAAGAATAAATACACCACGAAAAGCCCTGGTAAAATTGGGACAATGAAAAGATGAAGAACCTTTTCCTTCTGTTTTATTTCTTTTTCAAAATTTGGGTTTGCTAATTTACATTTCGATGACTTTCTCCCCCATTTTTATAACTTCTAGTTGATTAATAGATAGAAACCAGAAAAAAAAAAGCACGACTTATTTTTCTTGTTATAAATTGTATGTAGAAATAAAAGAAACGTATGTTCACACAAAAGTATGTTTTAAACAATTATCTGATGCTAATTTAGATATCTTGGAACAAAGAGAAATTTTATATGGAATGGGCTTCAAAAATACTCATTTTTGTTTTTTTTTGGGGACGGTATTTCATGCAATTTTGAACCCAGATTTTTATCTATTCTGGATTTGCAGCCATAATTGGAATCTAGTCATTACCGAAATAGAGATTCTGACGTTTACAGTGTCAATTAGTTCAACTCCAAACCGTAAACTTTTTAAATTTAAAGGAAAGAAAATGTTAAATTATTGAAGGGCGGGAGGTACCTTGAATTATTTCTCTGGCTCCTCAATAATCATTTCTGTTCTGTAAGTGTTATACAGCTTTCTTTAATTACAGAAATTGATTCAAACTCTTTTGAATTAAGGTTTGGTTCTAGGTACAGAAATCCAACGTTTACAATACTCAGTTAAGGTTTTTAAACAATAAATCATGCTAGTTTCTCGATGTCTGTTATCAAAATAATCAGTCTGTGTGTCAAATAAATACCAAAAAGAGAAAGAACTGCTGTCATTCATACTAAATCGTATTTATAAATAATAATAAAAACCATTTTCCCGTAAAAATCTCTACAGATACAGTCTTACAAGATTCAAATAAAACCAACTCCATAAACGTTTATCTATCGATTTCTTCGCTTGTAATCTTCCAACTGTTGGTTCATGCGGTGCTGGAGATCGGTACTGACTCGCCATTGTTCATAGACCTCTTCATTTACCTCGAAATTGAGACCATTGTTGGGCCCATGGAGCGTCCGGTTCGTGATCTGAATCGGAAACAACCATTCCTTCCACAGTGGTCCCATGACCGCAGCCCAGTTTCTTCTGTATCCCAAGTCGTAGATGTTGTGGTTGCCTGAGGATGAAAACTGGTACCGAAACCCGCCGGATCTTGTTTCCTGGAACTCAATTGTGGTTTTGTTGAGGAGAATGAGATAAACTTGGAACCCAAGAAAGAGCAGAAGGGCAAACGCAAAGGCGAGTGCCACCACAAACAACACCACGACGTTGATAGAAAGTGTGGCTAACAAGTAAGCTTCATCCACCACGAAGCGGTAAAGGAACACTCCCGTGGCAACAAACAGCACCACTGCGTCGAGCCATACGTAAAAGAGAAGGTGGACAAAGAGTTTGTGGTTATGGAAACCGATACATGTTGAGAACCAGGGACAGTAATGGTCCATCTTGAGCACACAGCGGCCCGAAGACGAGCAGTGGTGGGTACGGTCCGGTTTCCACACGCTGCACTTGGTGCAGTAACGGTAGCCGAAGCCCAGTGCTGTGTGGAGGGTTAGATACTCTGCTGGCGGCACCACCGGCGACAGTGCCAGCTCATAAGGGTTGGCTGATTGTAATGGTTCCAAGCTGGCCACGTCTGCGATGCAAAGTTCGGGATACTCGAGCGGCGAGCCGGCCCCGACGTTGATTACCTGGATGTAGGCGTAAATGGCAAGCACGTAATCTGCCACGAGAAACGTGCCGAGAACCGCCGCAGCCACACGATGCCCAGCAAGTGCACCGCAGATCTCACGGAGAAACACCCACAATGCCCACGTAAGTGTGAGGGTGCAGAAGGCGGGGGCGATAAAGCGTAGCATGTGTGTGCGAAACTTTGATCTGAAACTACAAGTTTGATAAACCATAGAAAACCAAAAAAAAAAAAAATAAAGAAAAACTACCACTGAAACTACACCAGAATCAAGTAAATGTCTATGAACGGCGATTACCAGGAACATGTGCGGCGACAAACCATTCTCAATTCGATGGAAAACCGCGACTACCTCATGATCATCGCCAGCCAGCAGCAGAAACTGATCCAGCAGGTCAAGTACGAGTTGATGCTCCGCTTGTTGCGGTGATGCTTTTATAATTACAGTTCTAATGTACAGTTATTTACCCACCCGGTATCCCTTAGTATCCCGCACTCGCGGCGTGTTGCTTGTATCAAACAAGCCCTTCATGTACCGCGGCGGCTGGTTGAGGTTCGGTCCACCACGCCCAGCAGCAGCACGTTCTGGCCGAGTCGCCTGTGGAATCCGTGAAACACGCCGTGCACGATCCTCGGCTCGTGTCTGTCGCGGAACTGTCACATTTCTGACGGGTGCCACGGCGGTTCGCGTCGCCCATATCTTTTCTGTTTGCACAAGCTCGTTCCGAAGCCGCACATTCTCCAGTCTTGTATGCTCAAGCCGCTGTTTGAGCTCGGCTATCCGTGCATCGGTTTCCTTCTCGTTCTGTAACTTCTCCCACGCTCGTTTGGTGGGACATCCAGGAAAATCAACACACCACATCGTAATACTTAATCCGTACATGAAACTGGCAAATGACTCGTTGAAACCGGTCGAAAGAGCCTCGTGGATCTGTTGAAGATTGGTCATGTTTACATCGAGTTCCTCAATCGCGTCTGAAAGCATCTCAAACTTATCGACATTATGCGCCGCTTCGAGTGGAAGATGCTCCGCATCCACGGGATAATGTACTTTCGGCGATTGTGTAAGAAGATATGCTCCGGAAGAACGCCGTGAATGCCGCCTCCGCTGCCCTGAACTCGGTGTAACTGGCCGTGAAGAGACCATGTTTGTGTATTTATGTCTGTTATTATTATTATTTTTTTTTTTTTTGGTGATTTTGAGTTTGTTTTTCTTTATTATGTAATCGCAATATAATCAACTTTCTTCCACGATTTGCGCCCAAGTCTTACCTTCCTTACGTAACTCGGCCGCCAATTCGTCTCTAATCTTACTTGGCAAGCCAGGACCACGGTAAGCAAAAGCAGTGTATAACTGAACAAATTTGGCCCCGGCTTTTCCAAATTCCAACGCATCTTTACCGGAAGAAATCCCACCACAACCAACCAACACCAACTTCGAGTCTCTGGTATACTTTCTTAATGTCCGCAAAGCCTGGAGTGACAATGGCTTCAATGGTGCACCTGAAAGACCACCTGCTTGATTAATAAGTGTATCATCAGCAGTATGCAAGTCGCGAGGACGCGAAATTGTTGTGTTCGAGATAATGATTCCATCAACTCCAGAGGTCTTAGCCGAGTTGGCAATCGATTCAATCTCTGGCTCAGTTAAATCAGGTGCAACCTTAACCATCACAGGTGGAAGTTTACCCAACAAGTTGGGTCCCACGGCGTTTCTTTCCTTGACAATGGCACTTAACAAATTGGTCAATTTCAGTTCGCTTTGTAAGTCACGTAATCCTGGCGTGTTAGGAGACGAAACGTTGATAATCAATACATCAGCATATTTTCCAAGACGGTTGACACCCTTGGTATAGTCGTTAACCTCATCACCAAACTTGTTCTTGCCTAAATTGATCCCCAATAACTTTCCTGGACGGAACGAGTTCGAAAATGGTCTTTCATTTCCGGTATGCGAGGTCAGGAATCTAGTGAGTAATCTTTCAAGTCTGATCTTCAAGGTGGAAATAACATTGAAGTGGCCCGTGGAGTTGAAGCCGTAACGGTTGATAACAGCATCGTCACGAGGTAACCGGAAAAAACGTGGTTGTGGGTTTCCTGGTTGTGGCAACGGCGTGATAGAGCCGATTTCCACGTAAGAAAATCCCAAATCAAACAACGAGTCGATCCCTTCCCCGTCCTTATCCAAACCAGCAGCCAATCCAATGGGCGAATTCAACTTGGTGCCAAACACTTCTACGCCCAAAACATCGTCGTTTTCTCCGGTTTCCTTGACGTGTGGAACCAAACCATACTTCAAAAGCTGAACACCCAAACGATGACCGGCTTCAGCATCGGTAAAAGTTCTGATCAACGGACAGAAAATGTATTCGTGAACGGCCGATCTCGCATCCAATAGATAGTATCCGCCTGCAATCGCACCAGCCACACCAAGAGTGAGAGCTAGCGGCCTTGGAAGAATACTGGCAGCCAATGGACGTGCTGCACTTTTCCAGGAACGTGAAAACATAGTAGAAAATTCTGGAAAAAGAATCACCTGCTTCCTAAACGAGTATCAGTACCGTGGTGTGCTTCATTTTCTCATCCATAATTCTGGTCTGTGCAGGATTTTGATAAAAAAATACCTTGTATGCAAGATCCATTACTTTCCAGTTTAAGCACCGGAAAAAAATTGGTTAGCGAGAGATGATCATCACCTAAAGGAACAAACAAATATAAGAAAAAATGGCACCAGCATCCAAATTTGGAGGTGTTGATAAGGCCAGAGTTGCCAAGTTTGAGCGTGGCAATGACAGGCACAAAGGTAAGAATCGTGGCAGCAAAAACAAACGACTTAATACAGGCTTGAAACGGATCGATGGCCAGTACCAAGATGCACTTGAATCTGCAGCACGTACCGATATGTTGTTGCAAGAAGAAGCCGGGTTTTTGGAAGCCGATGGTCCTATGGAAAAGACCTACAAGTTCAGACAGGATGATATAGAAGAAGCGGTGGATGTCAGCACCGCTAACAAAAAGTTTGAATTGAAGTTACCAGAATTTGGCCCTTACACTATAGATTACACGCGTAACGGGCGAGACTTGCTTCTTGGAGGACGAAAGGGTCATGTTGCATGTATTGACTGGCGTCGGGGGAAGCTTGCCTGCGAGTTGCACCTCAACGAAACTGTGAATGCCGTCAAATTCTTGCACAATGATCAGTACTTTGCCGTGGCACAAAAGAAGTACACCTTTATATATGACAAAACCGGTGCTGAACTCCATCGTTTGAAGCAACATGTTGAAAGTACACTTCTTGATTTCTTGCCTTACCATTTCCTTTTGGCGACTGCGGGCCACAGCGGATTTCTCAAGTATCACGATGTTTCTACTGGGGTCCTTGTGGCCGAACACAGAACCAAGTTGGGTCCAACCCAAGCCATGAAACAGAACCCGTGGAATGCAGTGATGCATTTGGGACACGGCAACGGTACAGTATCGCTCTGGTCACCAAGTATGTCTACTCCCTTGGTCAAGCTTCAGAGTTCGCGTGGACCTATAAGAGACTTGGCAATTGATAGAGAAGGTAAGTACATGGCAGTGGCCGGTTCCGACAAACAGTTGAAGATCTGGGATTTGCGTAAGTTTAAAGAACTCGATACATACTACACACCCACACCAGCATCCTCGCTCGACATATCTGACACTGGTCTTTTGTCGGTGTCGTGGGGTCCCCATATCACAGTGTGGAAAGATGTGTTCAAGACCAAGCAGGATGAGCCATACATGAATCACTTGATACCAGGCTCCAAGACAGAAAAGGTCAAGTTTGTTCCATTTGAAGATATCTTGGGAACAGGACATCAGGAAGGTTTCAGTTCATTGATTATTCCTGGTGCGGGTGAAGCCAACTACGATGCATTGGAATTGAACCCATACGAATCTGCCAAGCAGAGACAACAACTGGAAGTCAAATCTTTGATGAACAAGTTGGCTTCTGACACGATTTCGCTTGATCCTAACGATATCGGCCGTGTTGATCATAGAAGTAGAGCCATCAGATTGAAACCGGGTGAAATCAACGAATTTGAAGAAGTTAAGGAAGAAGAAAAGGGAATGGAGATCAGACCAGAAGTCAAGGCTAAGAACTCTTCTTTGAGAAGACTAATGAAGAAGAAGAGAGACAATGTGATCGACGAAAGAAGAATGAGAATAGAAAGAAACTGGAAGTTGGAACAGGAAGCACGCCAGAAGCTCCAAGACAAAGAAAACGGTATCGAAGAAGAGGAGGAAGAGCCAGACGTGTTGGCTCCAGCTCTTGCGCGGTTCAAGTAGGGAGTTTGGTATTAATACACGTATGTAAAGCATTTTCAAGTGTAAAGTTTGCCCAGAGCACAGATTCAATGTAGTCATAATCGATTGAAGTAATAGCGGAGGTTAATTTATCGAATTTAGAATAACTGGCTCAATTAGTTGTTTCCGTTCTTTCTGAAGCAAAAGTAGTGAAGTAATGGTAAACGAAGTAAGTCTTGAGGTATCCGTGGCTATGTTTATAATATTACGACAGAGCAACTCTTGTTCGGCAGTATCTTGAAGAATCATTACTTTAAACCAGTTGATAGGTGGTAGTTTTGTACTCCATCACAATCTTTTAGTATTGGTTCTGTGTCTGAGTCTTTCATATATTCCTTCAGCACGTTCGATTTGTAAAAGGAGTGTGTTTGACACCATGAGTCCGGTGTTAGTACGTTCTACCTCTACTATCTGGGATAAATTTCCGTCGTCTTTGTCGCTCACTAAATCCTCTGGGTTAAAAATCGTCTGATATACCTGCAAAATCGTCCGTGCATCAATGCAACTATCTTCATCCAATCTTCTCAATGGGAATATTGATAACCAAGAAAAGCCACCTTAACCAGCAGTACCTGTTCGCAAGAACCATAGCTGGAAATATACATAATTTTTGAACTCTTTGTAATTGCTGCGAAAAATTTACCAATTCCTACAATTTACGGTTAAAATTCTTTGCATATTATATTTGTGTATGGTATTAGTCTATAGCTGTATAACTTTGTATTTTAAATAGCTTTGTTAGTACATATACCAGACTAGTGGGAGGTTCTAGCTGCGAGCGAGTAATTGGAGTAATCGAGTGTGATGAAGTCGCTGAGACCCGTACTCGTTTGATTATTCGCACGATCAATCAAGTCTGCTTGTTCGATTTCTGCCTTGATAAATTCTGCCACGGTCCGGAACTTTCCCCAGGAAAACCCGTCGTGTCTCTCCACTTTCTTTTGGAGATTCATTTCGGTGATGATTTTGTACAATTTGAGGGTATTTTCGTTGTCTTCGTTGGTTGCTTCATCGTCATCAGTCTTCTGGCTCAACACAACTAACCACGTGTTAGCAATCTGCTCATAGGCCATCAGTTTGGTATACTGAAACTCGTTATTAGTGAAGTTGGGTAACTCGTGGATAAGTTCGGTGATCAGGTCCAAAAACATCAATGAGTTGACAATGTTCAGTTCCATGGGAGGCAAGAAGTTGAGAATAAAGTCTGACAAACAATGGAAGAATTCCGTCATGTGAGGCTTGATTCTCAAGTACGAGTAGTCGCTCTCCACATCACACTTGTATGGCAAGTGCTTGAAAATGGTGTCAAATTTTTCTCTGAGCAAGGAAATAGCGTTTGTCACTGTCGGTTTGGGCGATAGTTTGTTGACAGAGCCTGCTATTTCAGGATGCAACTGTATCAAGTCCTGTAACAATCCCTGGAGTGAGCCATGGTCCAACACTTCAATAAGACGATTGATAGGTAAGGGTTGGCCAATGATACGAGGAGTCTTGCTTCTCTTGAAATTACTGGAGGCTGATGGATGTTTAAAGGAGCCCTTACGGGAGGATGCTGAGATGGACGATGAAGATGTAGATGTAGATGTAGATGTAGATGCTGTAGTAGATGCTGGTGACGTCGAAACAATGTCCAGAAATCGTCTTTTCTTCGACAACAGCTTACCAGAAGCGTTGGAATTGATGACTTTAGATATATCTGAGGTGGAAGGTTTGGTTCCCCAATGAAAGCCGGTCGATATCATGAACACAAATGAAACGAATGATATCCGAACGGAAGGTGAATTTCTATAACTGGCGCTCCCTGCTGGTTGCTATAAGCAAAAAAAAAAGAAACTAGGATATAAACTCCGGAGTCACACAACTTATGCTAAATGAAGTTTGTGGTTTGTGTTGGTGTTCGTGTGCAAAAACGTAAATGCTTTTTCCACTTCTCCTTGACGATGGCGTTGGTATTTCTTTTTTATGTCAGAACTTTTTACCCGGAATTTGAAACTCAGGAAACTATGCACATTGTACAGGAAGGTTGCAACCCAGTAACTGGAATGCAACTTTAAACTACAATCGAGCCAACTTGAACATATACCATAACGTAACATTATCTAGCTTAACATGGCTATCTATTTACAATTTTCTTCAATCTCTCTCTCTCGCTCTTTCATACTTCTTAATAATAGTCGTTACCCTCGAACTCGCTTTCGCTGAAGCTGAAATCGTCTTCATCCTCGAATGCAGACTCCGATTCCTTATCGTAATCGGCCTCGTTGAACCCCTTGAATCTGCCTCTCTTGATCTCAACTTCATCATCAGAATTGATATCTTCATCGTCAGTCATATGCGCCTTGTCCTGATATTCGTCATCATCGTCCTCGGCCTCGTCTTCCTTCTCCTCTAACTCAATTTTCAACTCATGAATAATATCGAAACACTCAGCAAGTAACGCATTCAAAGTACCTTGCCCTTCCGGAATCTGTCCATTAATAATAAACCTTCCATCACTTCTGAGATTATCCAATGAGGCCAACTTGAACTGGAATGGATACAATTCTCTTGTATTGTTGAGTCCATCCACCCGTTGGATTTCAAGGAGACATTTACGAACCGTTGATAACTGGTTATGAATGGGCTGCAACGACTCACTGACAGGCTCAGATGACTCCAAAAGTTTGTAAATAAGTGAATAATTTCTTCTGAGAAGGTAAAGTATCAAGATCTGGTTCTTTCTGAGATGCTGGTTAATGACTTGGTCATTAGCAGAGATTCCAGAATCCTCGGAGTTGCTGGATTTGCCGATCTTGTTGCTCAACAACACCCGCTCATCATCGAGATCTTTAAGAAGCTTCTGATAGCTAAACAAGTCGGTTTCTCTCATGGTCCATCTTCTTGTCACCAACAAGTTTTCCAACGTGGTTTTCAACTCTATTAGTTTATGATAAATCGCCTCGAAACGCTTGTATGTATCCTTAAGATATTGGTTATATGGTTCCTTGTCGTTCAAATTCAATTTACCAAACGACAGTTCCAAGCTAGCTTCAGATTGGATAGATAAGTCACGCAACAAGTTGACACAGTCGTCCAACAACCCGTTCAATACTGTTTGAATATTGTTCAACTTCTCTTGGTCGCCTTCTTCAAATTTAGAATGGAATAACCCGTCACTATCACGCTTGGTCTGGATCAGTTTTATTTCGACCTTCACTTCTTCAATCTTGGTGGCAATGCTGTCCCTGTACTCGTCTTTATGGGTGATGTATTGGATAATAGTCTTTCTCAACTTGATTAACTGGTTGTAGGTGGGCTCCAAGTCGGCGGGTATGTTTCTAAAACTGTCCTGTAACTGGTTGAATAACGCTTCACATTTGTTGAGCTTCGTTCTTAACAACAAGTTTTCTTCAACTTTATGGATGTTCTTGGTTTGAGCCACGGAGTCGTGGACGTCCTGGCCGAAATCGTTTACCAAATCGTCCTGTTCATCGTAATCATTGTTAGTGATGATCTTCTTTATCTCGGTCAATCTCACGCCAATAGGTTCGAGATCATCCATGGTGTATACCTGTTGTTCCTTAAGATGATCCAAGAGTTTGTTGACGGTGGAGAGCGACGAGTAAGTGGCGGGGGCAAACTTGGTTAAACCACATGTGACAAAGCAGAGCGAAAGGAGCTGCCAGATATCATCAATCACTGCATCCGTTAAGTTGGGGAGTACGAGGGTCATACCCTTCAATTCTTCATCTTTCCGGGTAATCTTTAATTCATGTAACGAGTTGAGAAACAGTTCGTACATCGAGTAGATCTGTTTTGAGTTGATGAACTTGTTACGGTTGTTCTTGAGCAGAAAGAGTGTTGATTGCATCTCAAGGAGTGTATCATAAAGTGGCTTTTCGTAGCCAGGCACAGGCGCTTTTGTGGGCTGGGGGGTGCCCAGACGGGAGTTGTTCATTTGGCTAGGGATTGTTAAGGTGAAAAAGTGTTTAATAAAAGGAAGTTAGTAAAAGAAGAAGTAGAATAAGAAGAACAGAAAAATGTTTCTAGAAAGATTCTAATCTTCTTTTTGGGAGGGAATGGGGAACACTTTTAATTAACAGTCTGTTACAGGTACAAAGAAACAGATCCAATGGCGCTATAATAAATTGTCTGACAACAATAGATGAGTTTCGCGCGCGGGCAGGTTTTTGTGGTCACTTTTGTCGGGGTTTCCAGATCGTAACCTAAATAGATAGCGCCAAATTAGTGTAGAATTGGGAGGACAAAAAAAAACAAAGTAGACAAGATCAAAAGGAAAGATAGGAAAGCCCTGTAGATAAATGGAACGGTACCGGTCAAACAGCTGCTGACCATAGTATTACAGACCAGCACATTGTCCAACTATTCTTTACTATAAAAATACCATTTTGCAATTGCTCGCGATGTTACACCACACCACACCACTTTTCCAGTACTACAATCACGAGGGGGCTGCGACAAATTGAGTGTTGTGGGGGTGGGGGTGGGTGCGTGTCCGCACATATGAGCGAAAAAAAGGAGCCTGATTTACACGAGTGTACGCTACAACCAGAAAACAAAAAACAAGTATCCAAAATGTACATTTTTGGTCATCGCGGATATACAACTATACTCAATGATAAAATATCGGCAAAGAACTAAAGGGTTAATCATATACGGAAAAAAAAGGAACCAAAAGTAAAACTTAATAGTTGGGACCTTGTAAATCAGCATTACTAGTAATAAAAAAAAAGATGTAATCGTAGTTGGTCTCGTAAAAGGATGCTAAGGAGGGTTGGAAATGATAAATGATCACAAGTATTGACTCATGATTGGGGGTAATATTAAATGGTGCGGCTTGTATTTCTGCAGCTCGCCCTAGATACGGTCAGGATTGGCTACCAGAAGTATCTTTCTCGAGTAATCGGCTTCATCTGCCAAGGACCCTTCGGATAATCTTCGTCTGCCCATCATAATTGGATTCAATCTCGGATCGACCAAGCTATTTGTAGTTGTCTGTAGCGACGCACCGTGGCTTGATACGCTGGCCTCCGAGGGATGGACAAACGGATTGGATAATGGGTAGGACATTGGCATATCCAACGGTGACTTGTTGCGGCGTGATCCCTTCTTGGTGTTGCCTCTGCCTAAAGTTGGAGCTGGTTTATCATAAAACTCTTCTTCGTCGTCGTCGTCGACTTCACGCCGGCTGATAAAGAAAAAGATAAGACCAATTATTGCAGCAAGTCCGACGACACCTCCCACAACACCTCCAGCAATAGCTCCTGTGTTAGAACTCTTCTTTTTCGTAGGCAGAACCAGAGTCAGCGATGATGCTGTCGAAGAGGAAGAGGACGTGGGTGAGGTTTTCGTGACAGTCACAGTCCCAGCACTGCTAGCCGACGAGTTGGTATCCAGAGATGAAGTCAGGCCGGAGGCAGAATTTGTTGGCTTTGTGTTGCCAGTATTCAGTTGGGCAGTTTTCGAGGCGGACAAAGTTGAAGATGTGGATTCTGTGTTAGAGCTTGGGTTGGAAGAAGTAGATGAAGCTATGCTTGATGTGGCAGACGAGGAAGGCACCTCATTACTGGTACCAAGGAATACGCCGTATGCAGTTGAACCACCGCACATGATGGAACCAAAGCCATTACACTTGACGTTACAGCTTTCTGAGCCAACCAGACCGGATGATGGCAAAGAATTCAAGCAGAAACAGCTACCACCGTTGATGATGGCAACATATGGAGATTGGCCACACAAACCACGGCACGAGTCGGGGGTTTGGTAAGTGTTATACCCCTTGTTGACGGAGGTGTCTACAGAGGAGTAACAGCCTATAGGTTCATTGGAGATAGCGGCAGCTAGACCCGCAAGGAACAAGTAGAGCACGTACATTTCAGACAATGCTGGAAGGGAGTGTTTTGTCTTTTTGTTTTGGATGGGGAAACGGGTAGAAGTAAAGTGTTCAAAGATTCGATTCGGAGCAGTTGGATGAAAAGCTAAGCAGAACGGGGGATTATTGGGTATTTGAGTTGACTAAGTGGGTCCCCAGGATAGAACTAGTAGTGAATAGTTTCGTTGATAACGAGTGGAAGTTGTAGGGAGAAAAATATAGCACGGTTGTTCACGATGATAATAAACAAAACAGATGCTCCTCAAAAGTGTTAATAAACCTCACACACCTTCATAAGAAAATTTTGAAATCAAAAAATTATCTCGTGTGTACTCCGTGCGCCTGCACGTTTTTGTGTTGTGTTTACGCGATGATAGTTTTAGTTTCATCCCTTGCGGATCTAGACTTGTTGGATACGTACTGATACCAGGCTTATCTGCAGGTACTGATATTTTGCCAGTGGCGCGTACATTACTTTAAAGGTCGTAAGGTGTGACTTACTGAGAAAAAGGCGGGTGGATCCAAGCCGGGGCCCAAAAACATAGAAGTTTAAAATAAGGTACAGCATTCTAAACAAGACGTGTTCGTGCCCGTCAAAGCGAATTTATTTCTTTTCTGCCTTTCACGTCCCCCCAAGGCTAAATTTACTTTTGGCGTCAGAATGTTATTATTATTGTCACGGATTTAATTTTTATCTGTATCTGTATCTGTTTGGAGGTATCTCCATAACTAGGTGTCTCAGCATAAAATGTAAGTCAAAAACATGGGTGTACGATATTTGTTTTCTACGATTTCTCCATCTATCTTTTGAATGTTATTGTAAATATTTTTATTCTTTATGTTATTTCTTACTTGTTTTGCAGCTCTTCATGTAATCTACTGGTTTCTAACAGACATCCGGCAACGATATCGCGGAAACCGTCGACCGCTTCCTTTACCAACCCCGTATTCACCAACGTCTCTCTTGCATCCCATGCCAATAACAAGTTTACCAACCACTTTTCTGCCTCTAAGGGTGTCCGGCCATAAAACTTGGCAAAATACCGATCAAAGTAGTTTTCTAAAATATCCATGATAAGCTCATCGTTTCCTTCCTCACACTGCACATCAAGCTCCTCTGAATGACCCAATGCATACCGATAATGCTTTGAGTGAAGCAACCGGTCTGGAATCCGACTCTTAAACGCAACCACAGCCTTGAGAACCCGTAAACTCTGTTCATCTTCAACCAATTTGCTTAATAACAATTCATCATTAAGCTCAGCATAGTTGACATCTATAACCCGCAATGGAACTTTACCAACAGCTGTTTTTTCAAGAACTTGTCTCTCATACGTCGATAACGTCTTTATTGTTACATGCTTAACTTCGGCTTTGGTTTTAGCTGCTGGAGCAACAACTTGAACGGGTTCTCGCCTTACAATACCAGCTTCCCAGTATTGCAGTGGCTCTGAAAGTTCGTCTACCAGCTGTTCCACCACCGGTGCCTCCACAGATCTCTCCCTTCTCTCTTCCTTGGACTCCTGGATCTTGAGCAAGACCCGCTTGCAAAGAATCAGAAATGCAAGCTTCCCTTCCTGTTCATCATTTCTCATCATCGACATGAACATGTCGGCATTGGATTCCTTTATCGGGATTTTCTGCTGCTTGTGCAAGAAGCGATGGTGACCAACGATCGCATGGTCCACTGTCGATCTATCCATGGCAATATAGGATAACAAATTCTTTTCCAGCTTCTCGTTTCCGATATTGCTACGTAATACCAACGGATCGTGTGTAATGTAGGCATGCGAGGGAGGGATCTTGATAGGTGGCAAGTTGTACTTTGAATCAGTAGTTTCATACATGAGAACCTTCTTGGTAGCACTTCGTACATCCACATTAAGCCGTGATAAGCAATGTTCGGGATTCATGACATAGTATCGTATCACCAGCTGCAAGTATGTAAGTTTCTTGTCCATGTTGATTTCATCCTGACGAATAAAGAACGAATTGGGTTTGTTGCATGTTCGTTCCATAATCTGGTTGATAGCAGCATCCACGGCCACTGAGTCCTGGAGCTTGTTCCAGTTGTCACGGAGGTATGGCATCAAGTTGAACTGGTAAAAGATGGCATAGCGCACCACATCGCGGCCAAACTGATCTGTGAATTGGTTCAAATAGTTTGTATCAAGCCTTCTGATTGCTTGAAGAAACGGAGAGGGCCGCTTTTGGACACTTATGCTCAGTTGAGGTGCCGTTTGGGTCTCCACGATCTGGAGAATTGAGAGGATGTTTTCCATCGATTGAATTGACGAATCGCTATTTGAGTTCTGAAATATTCGTGGAAGATCAATTACATTCTTATGTACTTGTCGTGATACACTGAATGAGCGGAGGGGCACCATGAACCGAAGTGTCATCGTATCTTATATAAGACTCTGCTCAAATAAGGTGATGGAAATTTGGTGTTATCTCAGTGCAGGAAAATTCCGTGTGCAGGAAATTTGGTTGCAAAAAACTCCTTTTACCTTACTTTCTTTTGGCCATAAATTCAAGGTCCTTAGTGTTGTAATAATGCGATGCAAATTCATGGATCCATTTTTCCTGAATTACCATACAATTACGCATAAACTCCTTACTTGTAAGCACTAATTCATGGTACAAAACAAGTTTCGGTGGAGGTTTCACAGGAAAGACAGCTGACGATGGATGAACGTATACCGGCTGGTTCTGCTTAAGACGACGGTATGAGTCGCCTGTTCTCGATAACCGGGCAATGTTGCTGAAAAAACCAGACACAATCGATTTCTGAATCATCATGATTTTATTTTCCTCAACCTCACTTTCCTGCCCGATCCCAAGACGTCGACACTGGCTTGCAATCTGTTGCCGAATATCCTTAACCCTCTTCAAAGTCTTGTACTGGACAAAGTTATCCTTACACCATTCTTTCGAGTACCCAGTGTCTACCCATTGATTCCAAACATTCAAGAGAGTAAGATGGTCACCCACAGTTTCGTGAAACCGTTCCTTGGCCCGATCTGCCTGTTCTCTCTTGTCTTTGGGACGGTAGAAAAGGTTCCCGCTCTCCCCCAAGATAGCAATAATCGAAAGTATATCGTCAAACACACCAAATTTCGAACTCAGCAAGAGACATTTGGAAAACATTACATCTATAGGGAATTCGGCCATCTTACGTCCTGTAGAAGTTAATCCACCACGGGAACTAAGAGCACCCAACGAGTACAAGAGCTCTAATGCCTTAACGATTGTTTCTGGACTAGGAGGATCCATAAATTCAAAATGAATCAAATCAGTAATTCCAATTGAAAGCAATAAAAGGACAGTTGAAGTTAAGTTCACTCTCAAGATCTCAGGGGTCGGATTGAGTTCAAGTTCATTATAAAAAGACCATTTAGTAAAGAGTCTAAAACACTTGCCAGGGCCAACTCTCCCAGCTCTACCAGCCCGCTGGTCAGCCGAGGCACGAGAACATGGTACAACTACCAAACTCTCCATACCCGTGCTTGGATTATAGACATTCTGTTTGACATAGCCAGGATCAATGACGTACGAAATTCCGTCAATGGTAATCGATGTCTCAGCAATATTCGTCGCAAGCACCACTTTTCTGGTATTGGACGGTGTCTTTTCAAAGATTTTTGACTGGAGTTCGTTGGGTAAATTGGCATAAATAGAACAAATGGACAACGGTCTAATTTGGTCTCCTAGTCGAGTTACTGCCTCGTTGAGAGACTCTTCCATTGTTTCTATTTCGTCCTGACCAGTAAGAAATACCAAGATATCACCTGGAAGTTCCTGGGTCAAATGGATCTGGAAAATCGTCGTTATAGCCGCCTGGATATAATTTGCTTCGGGATTCTTTGTATAGTGAATATCAACTGGAAAACGACGACCAGGGATATTTAAGATTGGAGCTTTGTAAAAGAAATCAGAAAACTTTTGAGCATTAATCGTAGCTGAAGCAACAATCAATTTAAAGTCTGGCCGTGACTGAATAATATCCTTGAGTAAACTCAAGATAATTTCGGTCGAAAGTGTTCTTTCGTGAGCCTCGTCAATCATCAACGCCCCATAGTTTGATAATTCAGGATCAGTAAGAAATTCTCTGAGTAACATACCATCAGTCAAATACTTCACCACAGTTTTGGGGCTCGAGACATCTTCAAAACGAATGGTATACCCGACCTCTTCACCTAACGTAACATCCATCTCCTCTGCAACTCTGGTGGCCACCGAAGTCGCCGCAACTCTTCTTGGTTGTGTGCACCCAATAATCAATCTATTGTCACCAGTTCCAGAATAGCCAGCTTCATGCAAATACTGAGGCAACTGAGTGGTTTTCCCGGACCCTGTTTCTCCCACCACAATTAGAACTTGATTCTTTGCAATATTGTCAAGAAACTCTTGCCGGTATTTGAATACTGGAAGAGATTCCTTGACTTCTTTTATAGTACTTCGTTTATTCTCCTTCGCCTTTTCTTCCTGCTCCGAGTTATCGTCTCCTGGAAGAGGTTTGTCTTCTTCGAAATTGACAAACTGTGATTCATCAAACACAAAGTCATACTGTTCCTGGCCGGGAAGTTCAATCTTATCTATATTGATCGTGGAAATCTGGTTAGCTTTCTTTAACTGATCAGCTTCCCACTGATTCTCGTACCTGTTCTTTCTTTTTGGCCCTAACTGACCTTCGGCATCGTCATATACTGCTTTTTGGTGAAGAATGTCGTACTTGCGTTTTCTATCGGTTGAGACTTCTGGTAAAACGTACAGTACTGGCTGACTGTCACCTATTGCCTTTCTGA
The DNA here is from genome assembly GCA_030574955.1 of Teunomyces lycoperdinae. Lineage (NCBI taxonomy): Eukaryota > Fungi > Ascomycota > Pichiomycetes > Serinales > Debaryomycetaceae > Teunomyces > Teunomyces lycoperdinae. Next base: position 197,951 of record JAJMFY010000010.1, read on the forward strand.
TGGTTGAGGCCATTTCTTGTTTGCGCTGGTAATCTGCTTGTTGATTCGGCGTTAATGGATCTTTTTGTTTATCATATTGCTGAACTTGGTCCTCAAGTTCTCGGAGTTTGGCAAATTGCCGCCTTTTTAAATAATCCTTCCTTGAATTGTCCCTTGAGCTCATATTGGGAGGTGCTGGTGCCAGGGATTGGGGAGTTGTTGGTTGTGGTTGTTCTTTAGAAATCTCCAATTTCTGTACAACTGACCTATCTACATTTATTGGCGTTGTATTACCCTCATCTTCCCATTCACCGTCAGATACTCTCCTTCTTCTTGTTCCCTTTCCTGACTGGATATCTGTCATGATTTTTTGTGTTTTGAACCCCAGGTCTTACACGGCCGGAATTTTGCGATGAGATGCGAAACTGATTCGTTTTAGTTTCCAGACCAAACGTCACAAGAAAACAGGATAAAAGAGGAAAAAACTAAGGAATAAACAATGTCATCTGTCATCACTGAGTCGTTGGGAGTTCCAAAGGGAAGAAGATTCTCTCGGATATCGCCAGAAAACAACTCTTCGTCTTCATTTTTCAACTCGGGTGATACTCAATCCGACGTCGAACTCGATCCAATGCTGTACATCGCACCATGGTCTGAACCATACATTATTGGAGTTGCTGGTAACTCTGGTTCGGGTAAGACGTCAGTGGCCCAAAAGATCATTCAAGAACTCAACCAACCATGGACAGTGTTACTTTCGTTCGACAACTTCTACAATCCTCTTACACCTGCCGAAAGAGAGTTGGCATTTGCAAATAGCTTTGATTTTGATATGCCTCACTCTTTTGACATGGATTTGGTCTACGAAACGGTCAAGAAGTTAAAGCGGGGCGAGAAGACATCGATTCCAGTCTATTCTTTCAATCTTCATAATCGTACTAGCAAGACCACGACCATTTACGGCGCCAACGTCATCATTATCGAAGGGATTTATGCTTTGTATGATAAGAGACTCTTGGACTTGATGGATCTTAAAGTATATGTTGATACCGACTTGGATGTCTGTTTAGCACGGAGATTGACGAGAGATATCTTGCATCGGGGAAGAGATCTTGCCGGTGCCATGAAACAGTGGGAGACATTTGTTAAGCCAAATGCGGTTAGGTACGTGAACCCAACGATGCAGAACACAGACTTGGTTTTACCAAAAGGACTAGAAAACGATATTGCCATCAGTTTGATGATCCAGCATATTCAGAGACAGTTGGCACTCAAATCGTCATTACACTTGAAACATTTGCGCCAATTGGGTAGAAATATTTCGTTTGACGTCGATTCGTTTGACAATTTGAAAATTTTGCCTAATAACAACCAAACTCTAGGTATTAATTCCATTTTGTTTGACAAAAACACAGAAAGATCCGATTTTATTTTTTATTTTGACCGGATTTCTGTATTGATCATAGAGCAAGCCATGGACTTCCTCAGAAACTATCAGGAGATCGAAGTTAAGACTTCCAAGAAAAACGACTATCATTTCAAGGGTTTGAAACCGTTGGACGAAATCATTGCCATCAACATTATTCGCTCGGGTGATTGTTTTATGAAGGCTATCAAAAAGACTATTCCTGATATCACCATTGGAAAATTGCTTATCCAGAGTGATTCAAACACTGGTGAGCCACAATTGCACTTTGACTCGTTGCCTTCGAATGTTGGTGGAGACAACAAGATCTTTTTGTTTGATTCGCAGATTATTAGTGGTGCTGCATCCATCATGGCGGTACAAGTCTTGCTTGACCATAAGGTAAAGCAGGAGAACATTGTGTTGTGTGTATATCTTGCCACGGAAATTGGGTTACGACGCATCAAGCAGGTGTTTGACAAGGTCAATATTGTGGTTGGAAAGTTGAGTACTATGGAAACTGAAGAGAGATGGTACAACCCTGAGCAGTTCAGAGACAACGATTGGCACTTCCGAAATCGGTTTGTCGATAGCATTTACTTTGGTGTTGACTAGGTATTAACCGTGCATTACATAGGTATTCAAACCAGTTACATATACACAACAAATTAATTAACCATTCCCTCCATAAAATATATTCAGCTCCAGGCCTGAGGGTTTTTGAATTTGACGGCGACCGCTGTTCTGCGGTGGTGATTTTTGCTGTAGTGTGAAGACTTACGGTGCTCAGCAACCAAATAGTCGTATTTTTCAAGCGCTACAGGTGGATCTGAGGAAGGCAGGCTGAGGTCCAGGGTCGACCTGGAGTTGTTGGCAATCCTTTTCATGTTTTCCAACTCGTCATTGATACTATCCAAATCACAAATCAATACTTTATTGGTAGATTTCAGCTTGTTAGCAAGTTCAGTCAAACTGGGCTCGCTGTTACACCGGATATGACTTCTCATGTCATATACAAGATACGCATGCATGGGATTATTTGTACTGGTAGGAGACACAACTGCCAAAGAGAATCTCCGCGATGTCGACATGGTTGAAACGTAACGTTGTATATATTATATATTCATCGAGGCCAGGCAATTAGGTTCGACTTCACTTCAAATGAGGGAAATGGCGAAGAAAGAGAGAGAGAGACAGACAGAGACGGAGGGATTTGGCCCCGTTTATATATAGAAAGTTTTTCATCCCGTTCGGGTTTTATTTCTCCAGCCGTAGCAACGAAAAATCTGGGGTTACGTACCCCGAACTTTAATCCTTGGTATGGGTGGATCTGACAATTAACAGGGTCAAAATGCACGCCACCAAACCGAAGCAGCAATTAACTAACCATACAGTTGTGATCGGAATCAGCGGCTCACTATGTCCAGGAAATCCAAGTCGTGTCACGGTATTCAGTTTCATTGTAGGGTTAATTAAGTCGCAAACTATTCCCACACGCGACCGCAAGAACGGTCGAAAAAGAAATAAGAATCACCTGTTCCCGCCTGCTGGCACTTTTAAGCCCGTTTACCGGTGGCCCAGAACGTTTACCGAAATGTTGTGCAAGAAACGTTCCATTCTCTCCTTTTGTTCCATCATCTTCTTCTTTGCCAGACAAATTTGTCACACCACTCAATATTGTTCCAGCCATCGTCGGTAGGAGGATTATTAACAAACATCTAATTGTATAATTTTAAGTGCATTAGTACGTAAGATTAATGTCTATGAAGCGGCCTTACCTCTGGTTTCAAAGGGAAGGGCAATGAATAAGAATCCAGCAGCGATAAATAACGCTCCTGAAATAAAAACCGGCTGACCGTTATTAATGTTCAAGTACAATGTCATAACTGGACCCATAGTACCACACAAACGGTTGATGAACGAACAGGCACTAGTAGCGGCACCTCTCGATGGTGCCGGGTAAACTTCTGGCGTGTACGAGTACATCGCAGCATAAATGAACGTGGTCACGAACGACACACAACAATTGAACACAAGGTAACTGTTGGCGGACTTAGTCAAGGTAAAAAGGTACATGAACAAACCCAGCAAAATACCACCAAGGAAACCCACACCCTTTCTTCCAATATACTTTCTGTTGGCCAACCAACCGGCTACGAAACCTGGAGGAATCGAAAACACCGCCTGGATGGTGTAGTTACGGTAAGTTTTGTTTAACGAGGATGTTCCGGTCTGTGTACCCTTCCACTGTAAGTAGAATGGCAAGAAGTTGTTGAACAATGGGAAACCCATACCAGTCAAACCCCAAATACCCCAAAGAAGCAAGGTCGTGATAGTCATTTTACGAGTAGCAAAGAGAACCTTCCATTGTTTGAATGTCTCAAGGTAACGGTCAACAATAACACGGTTATTGGACAATTGCTTACCAGAAACTGGCCCAGTCATGGTGATTCCCTTTGCTGCAAATTCGGCATCGATTTCCCGGAAGTGTTCCACAGTGAGCCACGTAGTGGTGTTGTTACGTTTGGCAATGGCTTGAATGATCTCCACGGCTTTTTCGTCCTGTTGTTTACCGATATAGTACTTTGGAGACTCGTAGATACGGGCCAAGACTCTCACTCCTGCCATCAAAAGAGCTAAACCACCAAACGTCCAGTAAGCGTAACGCCATCCCAAATTGTTTTCGTAAGTACAGTGACCCTTTTCACAAGTGTTGTGGACAATGAAAGGCCAGCCAATTATGGCAGCAACAAAGTTACCAACCCCCCAGAAAGCTGATTCGTGAAGCAAGAGGTGCTGGTGCAGGGCAGGAATCAATTCAACAAAAAGCATACCATCCACTGGTTGGTTCCCACCGGTTGCAAACCCGATAATGAAGATGAAGAAGTTGAGAGAGCCGAAATTGGGCATTCCAGCAGCCACAAGACCGGCTGCACCACTCAATATAAGCGTGGCATTAAATGCAAAGGAACGACCGTAGAAATCTGACACAAGTGGCCATAAGAAGGCACCTACGGTCAAACCGACATACTTAAATAGCGAGAGATATGCGATGTGCTTGGTTGCAAATCCACGTTGCACAGGAATGGAGATGAGTGAGATTGCAAAGAGCCAGAAACTGTCCATGAACCAGCCAAAGCCTGCTACTCCAAAGAGAATCCACTGGAAACGGCCCATACCGATATCTTGGAGGGCATTGTTGAGTACAGAAATCTTAGCATTATAGACATCATTGACACCAGGCACCAAGAAAGTTTCGACTATGTTATGTGGGGCTTCGGTGAGGTCTTGGTCCAGTGAAATCACGTCTGATTTCGGCACAGTATCGACTGCTACTTCGTCGAGCAATTTATCCTTCATTCCGTCTGTCAAAGAGAAGAGATTTTTACAGTAGAATGGAAGTCCGATGTCTTTTTATAAGCTGCTTCTGATATATTTTTTTCCTGGACGGAATATTTTTGCGGCCATGCGGCTTGAATGAGTCAGCCCCGCGGCACAATCAGGGAATAGGAGGCATAATCAGCAAACATAGCGGCTGTTATCTGAAGCTATTGCGCGCGGATTTGCAAATCCCGCGATTGATGCCAGGAGAAAAAAAATATAGTCGGAAGAATTGCAGTTTGACATCTCCACCAATCGCAGAACAAATGTCACGGATCGTGGTGATTGATTGTGGAGTATTTTTTTGACCTTCTACAGCTTGTTTTCTTGCTAAAGAGGGCCATGAGGTGGTGGCTATAGATGCATTTGGAGTGCTGCTGCCATAGAGTGCTGTCAACGTCTATAACAAGATCGTAAGTGCGGAATACAACGACTCTGTATATGCCAAGATGTCGGTGGAGGCGATGGAGAAATGGCGGTCCGACCCCGAATTACAAAAGACATATGTTGGATGTGACCGTGTGAGTGTTGTTCGAAAACATGCTGGCGTTTATCTTATGAATTGGCGACCTCGTTAGAGAACTTGAGGGCCCTTGGTGAAGTGGGCGGAATTATCGAATGGGGCGATTCCGAGGTGAAAACTCAGATTCCTGTTCTTTCTCATCATTCGCTCCAGGGAGCTCGGTTCAGGTACAACCTGCGATGTGGCTCGGGATGGGCTGCCGAGCTGTTGGTGGTGATGCAGTAGCGGGCATTAGCTGCTGGTGTGCGGTTTGCAACTGACGAAATTGTCGCGGTGCTTAGCGGTGAGGCTTGTGGAAAAACTGGGTGCAAAATACCCCGGTGATAAGATGGTTGTGTGCTGCGGTGCGGCCACTGGGAAGCTCATAGACCTGAATGGTGTGATCACGGCGACTGGACTCTCTGTGGGTCACATCGGACTTACGGACGAGGAGTATGAACGGTTCAAGCACATGCCCATTGTATTCAGTGCCAAGTTGGGTTACTTTTTCCCGTCAGACCCCGAGTCAAAGATGGTCAAGGATGCAACAGTGGTGGACGAGGTGCGTGGCCGAGACGCGCGCTCGCGCACTACCGCCACTACTCCCGGCGCAGACACGCTGTTTACTACTGCTCCCCGCAACGACGCACGCGAACCTTACAAAATGTCTCGCCACTTTCGTCCAGAACTAACGCACCACGCAATTCTCGATGGGATGGTCTGCTGGATCAGCGACGCATCAAACCCGAACTTTTCTTATTGATGCGGGACCCCACACCGAAGGTGTGTATGTGCATGCTGGCGATCTGGGTCCAGAGTACAAATTCTTGCCGACTGTCGGAGGTTACATTGCCGACCGAATGTTTGGACGGTTGCAACCAGCGCTTTTCCGAAAAAACAGTGCAAACTGGGCCATGTGTCAGTCACCTGGTGTGTTCCGCACAATGTCCTCGACAGCGATACTGTAATCTAAGCATCATCTCGAACTGATTAACTTTGTTTCTCCACTTTTTCGATTTCTTTTGTATCTTTCTTTTATTTTTTTTTGGTTGACTTCTCCTCATTCTACTACCTAGTTGTAGTTGCATCAGTATGGTTAGCTCTTATCAGAAAGCCTTGAAGCACCTATTTCGCAAGTCACGCGATTCTCACCCAAAAAAAACGTCACCGGCCTGCACATAGTCACGGCATTACATAGCCGAGACCCCACAATCAAAAATTTTCGACTCAGGTTGGCGAGTAGATAAGAAAGACTTATCCCCAGTAAATTGACCCCACCAGTTGTTGTTTATCCAGTCATACAATGAAACCTACACCGTTGCCATTTGGCCATATAAGCCAGCTTCTCTTACATCGGGTGGTACCCACCTCCACCTCCACCAACACCATGTTCTACGCGCACTATTCCACCAAACAGCCTGCTGCCCGTCTAACGGTCGCCGATATTAACCAGCTGACAATTGAGGCCCAATATGCCGTCAGAGGTGCGATTCCTATCCGTGCAGATGAACTCGCTGATCAGATCGCCAAAAACCCCGATTGCCACGGCCTTCCATTCAACAAAATCATCAACGCCAATATCGGTAACCCACAACAGTTGCAACAAAAGCCATTGACGTGGTACCGTCAGGTACTTGCCGTGTTACAATATCCTCCATTAGCCAAAAAAGTTGATTTCCCGCAAGATGTGCTTGACAGAGCCAGAGCTATTCTAGACAATGTCGGCTCAGTCGGCGCATACTCCCACTCGCAGGGTGCTGCCTACATCCGTTCGCTGGTCGCCAAGTTTATCTCCAATAGAGACAAGCATCCTGCAAATCCTAACGATATCTTTCTCACACTGGGTGCGCTGTCTGCCGTGTCGTACTTGCTTCAGATCTTGTCGCTGTCAGATACCGGGTTCCTTATTCCAATCCCACAATATCCATTGTACACCGCCACCATTGCCCTTAACAAGGCTAAGGCTATTGGTTACTACTTAAAGGAAGAGAAGAACTGGGCTACGGATCCCGAAGAAATTAGAACGCTCATTGAAGACAACACTGCCAACGGTACCAAGGTCAAGGCGTTAGTGGTTATCAACCCAGGAAACCCTACAGGATCTATTCTCGAAAGAAATGATATCGCCAAACTTATTGATATAGCTGCTGAGTACGGCATTGTGCTTATTGCCGACGAAGTGTACCAGGAAAACGTGTTTACAGGCCGATTTGTGTCGATGAAGAAGGTGCTCAGCGAGTTGCTCGAACAGAACCCCGAAAAATACGGCAAAGTACAGTTGGCCTCTCTTCACTCAACCTCCAAGGGGGTCAGTGGTGAATGTGGCCAGCGTGGTGGGTATATGGAATTGGTTGGTTTTGCTCCAGAAGTTCAGCAGGTTATGTTCAAGCTTGCGCTGATCAACTTATGTTCGGTAGTCCTGGGCCAGGCGCTTATGGAACTCATGATTAATCCTCCAAAAATCGGTGATCCTTCGTTTGAAGTGTACCGCGAAGAAACTAATACCATCCATTCGGACTTGGACAAGCGGGCTGACTTGCTCTACAACGCTTTCCTCGACATGGAAGATATATTCTGCAACCGTCCAATGGGTGCAATGTACTTATTCCCTAAGCTTGACTTTACTAAGGAAAAATATTCTAAGCTTTTTGACATCGCTCGTGATAGCGGCCTCCAGGTTGACGACGTTTACTGTATTGAATTATTGGAGCAAACCGGTATTTGCTGCGTCCCAGGTAATGGGTTTGGCCAAGCTCCAGACACTTACCACTTGAGAACGACGTTCTTGCCTCCAGGAACAGTGTGGATTGAGAGCTGGGCCGATTTCCACAAATCGTTTGTTGCAAAATACTCAAAGTAATAAAATTGGCGGAGGAAGCACTCCTCCGGCTATATTTTTTTTCTTTTTTTGGCTGCGAAATTTTCTTCGTGGCTGAGAATCGGGGTTTATTTCCGATCTTTTATTCCCGTTATGTATACGATTAACGACTTTACCCACACTTTGCCTACTTAAACTTACAAAATCCGCCGTTCATAAACTTATAATTTTCTTTACTAAACATGTTTTATATTATCTCTGCTGTGCGTACTCCCCTTGGCTCTTTCCAGGGCATTTTTATTGTCTCAAACTTACTCAGATCTTGGTGCAGTTGCCCTAAAGGCAACTTTGGAACAGGCGAATATTCCTGCCGAGGCAGTTGATGAAATCATATTTGGTGGCGCTCTTCAAGCCAACCTTGGCCAGAATCCTGCCAGACAAGTGTCACTTGCTGCTGGTCTTCCTGTTTCTGTTATTTCTTCCACAATTAACAAGGTTTGTGCTGCCGGTATGAAAGCAGTGATTATTGGCAGCCAATAGATTCTGTTTGGTGATGCGGAAATAGTTGTGGTTGGAGGTGCTGAATCGATGTCTAACGTTCCATATTACACCAATGATCGAAGGGGTTACGTTACAGCTATTCGACTCTTGTGGATGGGCTCCAGTACGATGGACTTTCCGACGCTGGTACAAAAAACCTTATGGGACATGCCAGCAAAATTTTAGAAGCGTATATGAATATATCCCGTTCATACCAGGATGTCTCTGCTATTCGGAGCTACGAAAGAGCAATTGCAGCACATGATCTGGGGAAATTCGCCAGTGAAATCGTGCTGGTGGCCGGCATCTCTAAGGACGAAGATATCTTGAAGTTCAACAAGGAAAAACTATTGAAAGTTTGTCCAGCATTCAGTACCAATGGAACAGTTACCGCAGCCAATGCCCCTTCTTTCAATGACGGAGCTGCTGCAATGATTCCTGCGTCGAATGCCGTGATCGATAAGTATAATTTGCACCCAATTGCTCGGGTGCGCAGTTGGGCCGATGCCGAACGGGAACCGATGGATTTCACACTTGCACCAGCTCTTGCTATTCCAAAGGCATTGAGAAAGGCCAGTTTGACCATACAAGATATCGATTACTTTGAGATCAATGAAGCTTTTTCGGTAGTGAGTTTGGCCAATGCCAAGATCCTTTCGCTTCCTATAAGCCAAACATCTACGGGGGGTGCTGTGGCCATGGAACACCCACTCGGATGTTCTGGTGACAGAATAATTGTCACCTTGCTCTCAGTGTTGCGTCAAGAAGGTAGAAAAGTCGGCTGTGCTTCTGTTAGTAATGGTGGTGGTGCATCCGCTGTCGTTATTGAATTACTTGCTGGGCTCGAACCCAAGATCTAGTTATATACGTTACCTAAAGTAATAGCCTTGACCACTGTGTAGTCGTCCATCCCGTAGACAGAACCTTCTCTACCGAACCCAGATTCCTTGACACCACCAAATGGCATGGCAGCGTCGGTGAAAAGTCCAGTGTTTACAGAAACCATACCGGATTCTAAGTGCTCCGACATGTACCAGACAGTGTTGAGGTTTTCGGCAAAGACATACGAAGCAAGTCCAAATTCAGAGTCGTTACAAGCCTTCAAAACTTCTTCCTTGGTTTCGAAGCGACTGATGGCACCCAATGGACCAAAAGTTTCTTCACTGGTAACCCTCATATTATTGGTTACATCCTTGATGACCGTTGGAGCGTAAAAGTTTTCTCCCAATTGAGGAAGTCTACCACCTTCAACTAAAATTTGCGCTCCCTTTTCAACAGCGTCCTTGAGATGGTCTTCGACCTTGGCAATACTTCTTTGGTTGATAACACAACCGTGAGTAACACCCTCCTCGAACCCGTTCCCAATTTTAAAGTGCTTCACTTTGTCAGCAAACTTCTCACAGAACTCGTCATAGACACCAGACTGGACATAGATTCTGTTGGCACAAACACATGTCTGACCTAACGACCTGAACTTAGAGGCCAATGCCTGGTCAACAGCATGGTCTATTTTGGCATCGTCAAACACGATAACGGGAGCATTGCCTCCCAATTCCATCGACAACTTCTTCAAAGTAGACGAAGATTGCTTCATCAACAATTTTCCGACCGCAGTGGAGCCAGTGAAACTGATTTTACGAAGGAGTGGCGATTCACAGAACTTTAAGCCAACCATTGGCGTAGTCTCAGTCGAAACCAACACGACATTGAAGACCCCAGGAGGGAACCCTGCCTTGTCAGCCAAGTAAGCAATGGCAAGAGAAGAAAGAGGCGTTTGACCATCAGGTTTAAGAATCGCAGTGCATCCTGCAGCAATAGCTGGGGCCAACTTACGGGCTCCCATTGCACTAGGGAAGTTGAATGGACACAAGAGACCAACAGCACCAACAGGTTGCTTATAGGTGATAACCTTATTGTGGTGGTTCGATGGCTGAATTGTGTGGCCGTAAGATCTCTTTGATTCCTCAGAAAACCATTCAAAGTAGCTGGCAGCGTATTTGACTTCACCGGCAGCGTCGGCAAGACACTTACCGTTTTCCCATGTCACCAACTTGGCCAAGTCTTCAGCATTTTCGTGCATGAGTTCGTACAATTTGCGCAACAACTTGGATCTGTCATAGGCAGAGGTAAGCTTGAATGTCTGGAAAGCTGCTTCAGTAACCTTAATTGCTTCGTCGATTTCTTCTGGAGTCTGATCCGGTAACTCTGCGATAATCTCGTTGGTTGCGGGGTCAATCACCTTGAAAGTCTTGGTAGACTTCGATTGGTACCATTTTCCGTTGATGAATGGAGTGGATCTGATCAAATCAGGATTTTTGAGTGTTGGAGGAGCCATTTGATTTATTCTTACGTATGTTGAAAAGAGTAATTATTTGGATACTTTATAGTTTGGGCGATGGTTAGAGATCCGAGCGTATTACCAGATTAGGTATAACCGCTAAGACATAAAAAATCTAAGGTTTGTACGAAAACAAAAAAGTGGATTTCGCGAGTCAATCACCACCCCATGGAAACGTATTCCCGGACAAAACATTATTGGTCTCACAAAAGTAACATGTAAAAAAAAATAGAGTGTCTGTTATCAGGGTATGAGACAAAAGCTCAATTTTATGTGATTTTGTTACATCAAGAATCTTCTAATTGTGTCATTTTAGCTCAGTCACATTTAAATTTTCTTAAAGTCATTCTTTTTTCTGTCAAAAGAATTTTAGTTCTATGAAAATGTTGCAATATATTCTGCTTAACCATGGGTGCGAAGTAGGTACTTTCATATGTTGTTCTCCGAAAATTACAAAACAAGTATCAACATGTTCTTGTGGTTTGTCCTTGTAATCTTACAAAGGGTACTTGCTGAAGTGCAATTGACGCCTGGAGAATTAGGTGATGTGCGTACATTCGCCAACGAACAAGCTCTCTTTGAATCTACATTTTGGCAACAAATGTTGCGAAAACGAAACCCTGAATTGGCCAAGAAAACGGCTATTGTTCTTCAAGAATCTAATACATTATTATATTTTGGACCAAATGAGACGCATCCGCGATTGCCACATCGTCTGGGCTGGTTCCTGTCCCCAAAGAGAAAAATTGAATTGGTGGAGGTAGAAATAGGACACCGAGTAAATGTCTCATGCGTCGATACCGCGATTAGCGGTGTGATTTCATCAGAATTTTCAAGCACCGGGGGATCATTCACACAAAGTTTCTCACATTCCCATGAACTCTCGCTTACGTTAGACGGTAGCTTAGATGCTTCGGTGGACTTTGAGCAATTTATGATACCATTTCAACTAGGCGGACTGATTTCAGGCGGTACCGATAATTTAAGTTTAACTTACAACCATGTTGGGAGCCTTACGTGTAACATAGCGCCAGGCCAAAAAGTGCAAGTGTTTGCTTCATTTGACTATGCATATTACCCCAATGCTAGACAACGATCTGTGGTCTTCTCGACGCATGATAAACGCCTAGTGCGTGACAAATGGCAGAGGTTTGGTCACAATCACCGGGATTTCGGCGAATTCGGAGCCGTTTTCTACAGTATGAAAGGCGCCACAATATTTTACTGCGCTGAAGCCGTGCTCGAAACTTAGTTATGAAACGGCTGGTACAATACATGACTAAATTTTAAAGAGAAGACCATGCTCAAAACGAATACCTGCCGTCATCCCTAATCTCTTTGGCCAACATCAGGCATCCCGGGAAAGAAGGGCCACCATATATACTCAATTGTCCAATAAGAGCTTAAAATCGCCACAGAATCATAAAGGATGCACGGTAAGGGTGAGTGCGTGTGACTTCCATTCCGCGTTCTTTGGGCAGCAGCTTTTACCTAATGTGCCATGAGATAAACGGAAAAAAAAATGTGTTAAAAAAAATTACTAAATTCGTAACTAAAAAAAAATATTCGAGTTTGTAATATAATTAGATAGTAATAAACGGGCTGGCAACGGAGATAAAATTTCCTTGGGGGCCGATCCTGCATAAGTATTTTTTAGAATATATAATATGCGAAGGAACGAGTGAAACAGGTTTAAAAGGAATTGATAAAACACAGATGGGAACAACAGAGGCTTTTTCAATGTTCGGTTCCAGTTTGTTTTCATTGGAAAATAATCAGGTATTGAAGGTTTTTGGCTTAAGTTACATAAGGAACAAGCTTCATCGCAACAGACGGTCGTCTTCGGTAACGTCGCTAAACGAAAGCCACTTTTTGAGTACTGAAAGTTTTCATTCTATAATTCCAGCATCCAATGAAGAATATAAACAAGTCCAAAAGAGACCCAGAACCAGGAGCAACTCACATCCCAAGAAATCTCGCTCATGCAGCATGATTTTATCGTCTCTGCAAGCATTAAATGGTACCATTTCTCCACCAAACGAACACCCACCATCTCCCGGTTCTATCAAACCAACTACCGAAGAACCTGAAAGTTATTACGTCACAAAAAGCGTACCTAACTCTCCTGTACCCGTTATTGACGGCTCGCTTTTGACAAATGAGTTTATGATAGACATGCCTTTGCGATTGATTAACACAAACCAATCTTCTTTGGCATATTCCAATATGGATACATGGAGTTTTGGTCCGGTAGAAGAGCACAAGAAAGTCCGCTTTGTATAAACAATACCCCTAGCTACCCAGCGTAGCTCTTATCACACTACATTATTTAACGACCCTTTTTTACGACCCCTAAGATTACATAGCATAAATGATAAACACTTATGAAACTTTATCTTGAGACAATTCTTCGTATAGGCAGTTGAGCCAAAATTTATTATTGTCTATATTACGTCATGAGCCTGGACACCCCATAGAAGGATAGAACGGGTGTTTTCGGCGAGGGGCAAAAAAATAAAATATAACCACACGCACAATTATTTTCCATCATGCTCTTAACGATGTTGACTAAAGTAGCATGCGACAAAATCAATTTGTCAGCAGTATTGTTGTAATAGAGAAATTGCGGTATTTTCGAAGACAATGGTACACAATCCAGCATATGACTAAGGATACACGATAAGATATATACGAGGTATATTATCAATCAGGGGATTATCAAGGTGAAGCGCATCGGCACGGCAATAGTGAAGTATACAAAGCCATTTCCGATACACATGCATGCATGTACGACGAGTCATCCTGGAAATGGTTTTTTTGCTTTTTTCAACCGGGCCCAAAATATCATCAGCTTTTCAGGTACTGATCGGCCCAAAAGAATATCGGAGAATAGCTACTAATCGCTTGGTTTAGAACACGACGTATTTTTTGAAGGGACCGAATCCGACTCCCTCCCCTTTTCCGTCCTTACTAGTATTACCAATGCCAAGCTTCATGTATGCCTTGCGTGTTTTCACTGTGCATCCTGTTCGTGCACTACCAATTAATCAAATTTGAATGCAGTTATATACGACGGTGGCAAAACGGAACACACTACTCCAGTTTTTCCTTGCTCTAAAAAAAAGGTGTTGATTTTGTCTTAACCAACTGAGAACTTGATCCTGGCACATATGCGCAGAATGGTCACGATGTTGTATAGTACGATTATGATGGTTTTGTGTAAGGAACGAGAAATTCCCTGAATCAAATGTTTTTTTGTACGCGAACAACAAGACAAGATATGTTTCAAAGAAGCATACTGCGACATTGTCGTGCTTCTTTGAACACCGCCACTACCAGAGAAAAACTTTTGAGTTTAATTTTAGAAATCAAACACCAGCAACCATTTGATCTACGAAACGCTACTGTAAAGCCACTACATTAGTGTACTTTTTATCAATAAAAAATATAGAGATAACTACAACGGCGTGGTCCTGATCACACATCTTTGCTTGTTCTTGTTTCCGCCGGTTATAGCAGCCAACATGCATTCTATTCTTTCGCTTATTTTATTCACCCTTTTATACCGTCAGGTATGTGCTGATGTCAAAATTTCGTCGCCGACAGAAGGTGATTCGTTTTCTGCATCTGGAGGCTCGGTAAACATCGACATCGAATGGAAGGACGACGGGTCCGACGAAAACACCGACATTTCCATCGCTACCGGCTACACCATCTCGTTGTGTACCGGTGCTACGGGAGCTATCCAGTGTTTCAAGACTTATCTCGATGATAAAACTGTTTCAGACGGCAAGTACACAGCCAAAGTGCAAGCATCCGATGCCCCAAATGGGATCTTTTACTTCCAAATCTACACGGTGTTCCCCGGAGGCTCCACCATCCAGTATTCGCCAAGATTTACATTATCTGGTATGTTGGGAAGTACCACCACTACACTTATCAATGGTGGTAAGCCCGCTACATTGGCAGTATCTGTGTCTGGTGCTCAACCATCTCCATACACGTCGTTGGCAGCATCGCTTACCTCGATTAACTCGGCATCGTTTTCGATTCCTTACCCAGAACAGAGTGGAGTTACCAAGTTTGCTCCTATGCAGTTGCAACCAGGTAGTACCGTGACTGCAACCACTTGGACTCCACAGTTTCCTACAAGTTCCGTTTCCTACTTTAGTTCGGCAGCCAAGCCAGGTACTGTTAAGTCTACTGTCACCCCAGGTTGGTCTTACACTCCCGAATCCGCTGTCAACTGGGCCACCGTCGCACCATATCCCAACACTTTCTATCCTGCGAGTGATAGGGTGACACAAGCTTCGATAAGTTCGAATGCTAAGAGAAAGAGATGGTTGTAGACGAGAAATATATATGTATACTATACTATGTTTAGCAATGGACGGATTCTTTTTTTTTGGAACCAAACAGAAAAAATAGAAAGAAAAAAAAAGAATTTTAACCGAAAACTTGTACTGGCTAACAATGTGTATGAAGAAGCCGAAAACCACACATCTACAAGTACCTTCAATGCTTGGAGAGGTAGAAGAAAAGTTGGAATGTGTAGAGAAGAAAGAGTACCAAGCAATGGAAGCGGAAGTGCTCGGACTGACCAGCTATGGGGTAAGCCGTCGGTCCAGGATTGGTGCTAATGTTGTGGTGCTCTTAGTCGTTGTGTACTTGGTGTACTACAATGTTGTTGAGATGTCTCAGTAACTGTTTCATCAGTGTCAAAGTTTTCTACGTTTCCTCCTCATGTGCCCCGAGTGGAGGATGTGGGCGGTTTCTGAGCGCTGGAGAGAGTATGGGCAGATAAGCTGGCGCATTGCCCGATCGAGGTAGGCGCGCAATTCCCCAAAAGATATATATGGTACGGGAGAGGACACTGGGTTCTATAAACAGGCAACCTAGAGAAAGTTAAGAAGCATGCAGTTATTTAAGTTAGCTATTCTTGTTCAGATCACACAGACAATGGCTTCACAGGCCCCATTTTCGGTGAACTCGCCGGTCTCTTTTATCGATAGTATTTTTGGCGAGCTTGTTGGTGCTGATGCTGCTGCGAAAAAGTTGGCAGTAAATAGCGAGGAGCGCCCTGGCCCTGGCCCTGGCCCTGGCCCCAAACACCTTGCACACTCGAAGTTGCAGCTTCCAGACGATGACGATACGTCAGATCTCTTGGATGAACAAAGTTTGTTTGGTGGCATTGTCACTTATGCACATTTCCCACATTTTGGGTGTTTTGACCCGGCAAACGCTGATAAAAAGGTCGATATTGCCATTGTGGGTGCTCCTTTTGACACCGGCGTGTCGTTCCGTCCTGGTGCGCGTTTTGGCCCTGCTGCCATTCGCAATGCTGCCATGAGACTCGGAAATCCTGACAATTCGAAGCTCAATACCGAGAAACCTACCAAGGGACCCGTAAATCCGTACAATTTTGGCAGCCACAACCTCTCGATTGTTGATTGTGGCGATGTTTCGCTTTCGCCATTCGATAATCGGGTTGCGCTTAACCAATTGTACCGTGGTCAGCGTCAGGTACATAAGC
Organism: Teunomyces lycoperdinae; assembly: GCA_030574955.1. Classification (NCBI taxonomy): domain Eukaryota; kingdom Fungi; phylum Ascomycota; class Pichiomycetes; order Serinales; family Debaryomycetaceae; genus Teunomyces; species Teunomyces lycoperdinae. The sequence continues at coordinate 214,447 of JAJMFY010000010.1, forward strand.
TTGAAGGTAATGTTTACCAGGCCCCACGCATCATTACGTTAGGTGGAGACCATACTATTACGCTTATGGCGCTTCGTCTGGCATACGAAACCGTCGGGAAGCCGCTCCGTGTGGTGCATTTTGATTCGCACATAGATACGTGGGACCCCAAGGTCTTGGGTGGTGGGATCACCAACTACATGTCGCTCAATCACGGAACGTTCTTGCACTACGCCCACGAACAAGGATTTATTAGTGAGGAAAACTGGCACGTTGGAATTCGCGCACCGTACATTAACGACATTTATGATGGCGAGCACGACGCGGCGTGCGGGTTCCAGACAATTTCGGCCATCGACGTAGACACGCTCGGCGTTGGGGGCATTGTTGCGCGGTTACAGGAGAGTCTTGGCACCGATCCGGTATACATCAGTGTCGACATTGACGTTTTGGACCCAGCATATGCCCCTGGGACTGGTACAATGGAGGTTGGTGGTTTTACTGGTCGCGAATTGTTGGCGATTCTCTACGGATTACGTGGAATCAATGTGGTTGGCGCTGATGTGGTGGAGGTGAGTCCACCCTACGATACGCGGGCAGGAATAACTAGTTTAGCAGCAACGGCGGTGGTTGATTCGTTTTTGAAATTAATGATGTAACATGGAAAAAAAAGATAGTGAGAGAATAATAAACGGGCCAAAAAAAATAAAAAGAAAGGTAAACAATAAATGTAAAACACTTGCTAAATATAACAGTAAATAAACACAATAAAATTACAACCCTGCGTAACAACAACCTAACGTTTTGGTACTCTTTTTCACTAGTATAGCCTCATCGAACAAAGAAAAAAAGGCACCCGACATCTTTTTTTTTTTATTTCAAAAATTTTTGTGTTCTACGTCGCAACCATATCCCTAAAACAGAATGAATATTTGGATTGTTTTTATGTTTTGCTTTTTCGGCATTGCTTGCTCTCGATTTGGATCGAAATACTTACATAAGCCTCCTCTACTTCTGACAAATCTCATAGCCTCACCCAGCAAAAATTGATCAGGAGAATCAAACTAGTTTCAGTGTTCCAACAATAGTCCACCTATATATTCTCTGCCGAGCTTCTCTTAGCGTGTATTCCTACCACCCCATCTCAAATCACAGCCAAGACTTGTGTATACCTTCTGTGCGTTTCGTATATTCTTGTCTTTTTGCTTGAAGCCAAGTCTGCCAAGCTTCCTCAACATTCACGCCCACACCTAATTCCATATGGCTCAGCGTGATTTAACCTCAAACAGTCCTCGTGAACAGGTTGTAAGAGACACAAACCTGCCTCCAGGGAACCCGTTTACCGCTCCTGGTGAAGAGTCGAGCTCGATCGAGTCCTCGAATCATCGTTCTTCCGCCACTTCCTCCAGCGAAGATGACCCCCTCCACTCGCAGTACGGAAGACCTTTCAACGCTTATAATGGTTACTACCAAAACGATACCCAGACTTCAAAACTCCTTTACAACGACAACTCATCCAACGAAGACCGCATCCCCCAGTCCCGCAGTAACTACTCCAATAACCTCTATAACAGCCCCACAGCCCAAAACCTCCATGTCCCTCCCGAGTTCGACAGATACCCATCCATAGCCGGTTCTAGAGTGGTTTCCTATACCTCACTCTCGAATTTGGGCCAAAAAACCGGCATTCCACCCCAATTTGAAAACGGAGACTCCGCTTCCTTCATGTCAAACCCTTTCTCATACGGTACTGACTTCAGCCCGTTTGGTGGATACCCAGCGCTGTCGTTCCCGCTCCAGATCGACGAAAAGGAGCCAGATGACTATTTACACAACCCCGATCCCATCGCAGATGCCGAATACGACAGGAAACGGTTCTTGATCGACTTGAAGACGATGGACAGAAAAGCCCTCTTCGGTTTATTCGGGTTTATTATATTGTTGCTTGCAGCTGTAGCCGTGTTTATTGTGCTTCCTGTTGTCACATACTCGGGTGTCACCGACCACTACAAGCCACAAGTATACGAAATCTTGACCAATTATCATTATCCACTTTTATCGGCGATCAGAACTACGCTTGTGGATCCCGATACTCCTCAGGAAGCCTTGACGAAGAAAGCTATGGACGGTTCGCAGTGGCAGTTGGTATTCTCCGATGAATTCAACGCAGAGGGTAGAACATTTTACGAAGGTGACGACCAGTTCTTCACCGCTGTTGATCTCCATTACGATGCCACCAAGGACTTGGAATGGTACGATCCAGATGCTGTAAGCACCGGAAACGGGACTCTCAACTTAAGAGTGGATGCCTACAAAAACCACGACTTGTTTTATCGTTCAGGTATGGTCCAGTCGTGGAACAAATTCTGTTTTACCGAAGGAAGACTCGAAATATCTGCCCGTTTGCCAAACTACGGTGGTTTTTCAGGATTGTGGCCCGGTTTATGGACAATGGGTAACCTTGGTCGTCCTGGATACTTGGCCACCACTGAAGGGGTTTGGCCATATTCGTATGAATCCTGTGATGCTGGAATCACCGCTAACCAATCGTCTCCCGACGGTATTTCGTACTTGCCAGGTCAGAGACTCAATTCGTGTACCTGTCCTGGAGAGTCACATCCTAACCGTGGCACAGGCCGTGGTGCACCGGAAATCGATGCCTTGGAAGCCGAAGCCGATACCAAGGTCGCGGTAGGTGTGGCATCGCAATCGTTGCAGTTAGCACCATTTGATATTTGGTACTATCCTGACTACGACTTCATTCAAATCGCCAACAGTTCGGTTACCACGATGAATACTTATACGGGAGGTCCGTTCCAAGAAGCGGTTTCTGCCACCACCACTTTGAACAATACATGGTACGAAAGAGGAGCTCTTGATCACAACTTCCAGAACTACGGGTTCGAATACTTGAACGACAATACAAACGGGTACCTCCGATGGTTTATTGGGGAGGATGAGACTTTGCGGATCTATGCCACAGCGTTGCATCCCAACGGTAACATTGGCTGGAGAAGATTGAGTAAGGAACCAATGTCGATTATCATGAATTTGGGGATATCCAATAACTGGGCGTACATCGACTGGCCCTCGTTGCATTTCCCTGTCACCATGAGAATCGACTACGTTCGTTTGTACCAACCTGCAAACAGTATTAACGTTGGATGTGATCCTGCTGGATATCCAACAGCTGCATATATCCAGAATCACTTGAATATCTACGAAGACGTTAACATCACGTCGTTTGCAGACGGAGGCTACTCTTTCCCTAAGAACTCCTTATTGCACCAATGTTGATTCTATTCAGTTTTAGCTTCCCCCATGTCACACTGTATTTTTAGTTCTTTCCCCCCTCCCTCCACTGTATTTTTAGTTCAACAAAGGGTGTATCATAGGTTTGATTATTTCTTATTAATACAAAATACATTCGTCGTTATTACTCTCTAAGGTAAGGTGCATACATGTTCCAGATCTTGTGCACTAACGCAAGCTTTGTGTCAATGGAAAAGTCGCCATTATTTAACTCGTTCAAGTCGGTGATCCACTCCTTTCTCAACTGAGCCGGGATGATTGGTTTTGACGAAACAATAAGGTTGATGATCTCGATCAAAAGTTGTCCTTCGTAGTTGGTTGGCTTTTCGTACTCCTGCTGGCTCGAAAGAAGCACCAATAAGTTCTCGATATTGTTAAGCGACTTTAAGCATACCACACTCACCTGTTTGCCGTTGATAACAAGAGGTCTTGCCGTGGTCAAGTATCTCCAGGCTTGGTAAACAATGAGCAACGATGGCGAAAGCGAAACAAACCCAAACAATAACTGTTGAGATTGCAAGAGTTTGTCAATACCGTTGATGGCAATGGCTCCATCGACTTTGGTCTTTTGGATCTGGATCAAGAGCGACCGGATAAGTGAGCCCTTGAGAATAGCTTTGACGGGAGATTTGATCTGCTGCTCGTACTTGGACATCAACAACGTCAAGTCACCTTCTTGGACCATCTGATGGATCTGCTGTTTGTCGATATCGGCAACGTTTTCATCCGTCAAGAAATCAATTACCATCCGTTCCAACGAGTTGAGGTCCGAATGTAACGATTCCTTCAGGGTAATAAGCTCGTCATCCCGTCTAAGCGTGTTGAGCATGCCACTTATTGGTTTGAGCAACCAGTTCTTGTAGAAACCGTACACAGTATCGACAAAGTTGTGTTTGAACCACTCGATAATGGCATCGCGATTGCTGTAGATATTTTGTGTTTGTGACGGTCCAAAGCGGATTAATAGAAGGAGAATTGGCCAATATCGAGTTAAAACTGATGGTCGGTCACTGAAACGTACCGTGTATCTCTTGAACTCAATCACGGATTGAAGTACTGATAAGATACGTTCTGATTTGACCTGCAGTTTTGGACTGACTTGCAATGCCTCTTCAAGTATATTAAGCAAGTCCAGCTTCTCATCAAGAGTACCTTTAAGCAACGTGTCGATTTTGTTAATATTGGTGTTTATATTAGCGTTTATGGCGGCGATCTTGTCCTTGATTTCGTGGTTGACGAGATTAATTGGCGACAGAATGACAAAAATAAAGAAACGGTAGCTGATCCACCTGTTTTTATTAGAAGAACATAAAAGAGTTACTGCTGGGTTTAACTTGATAAAAGCAGTAGAGACAATACGCGAGGCAGTGGAGTACAATTCGCCCCCAAAGCGTTTCAAGAGCTTCCATTTATGGTAGAGCGGATGGTCTTCTTCGGTTCCGGAACCGTGATAGGTAACTTCGTACTGCGTATCCAGCAACGAACTGGACGAGTTGTAGATCGATCTGGCCAATTGCCACACTTTCTCTGGCAAAGTCTGGACAAGGTAGATTAGTTTGCTGCGGCGTGAAGTCTGTAAATCTTCCCAGTAGCGAAGGTTCGATTTCAAGTGCAACGTCTGCAAAATGAGGGCATTGGATAAGTGGAGGTTCAATGTGAGAGTCAAGTACTGATTGCTCAACTTGTGTTCTGTTGTTTCGGTTGCTGAGCTCGGAGTCTGGGAATAAATTGCTTGGAGTTTGGCAAGATCGATGCGGGAGACATGGGTAAGTTTAAAGTCTTCAATGTTGAGTAAGTAATAAATCTGTTCAAATACATCTTGTGTCTTTGCGACGGTATCATCGTCTGACGTTGTGTATGGTTCTTGGGGGTTGGCAAGGAACTTGCTTGTGAGGCGGTTAACTTGACGGAATTTCTTGTTAAGTTCAAGTGAAATGCGATTATTGTTATTGATTTCCGCTACCAATGGACTCGAATAGGCCGATTTTCGCCACAAGCCAGGCGTGATAAAGTCCATTTTGGCGGGTTGAAAGAAGTGACTGCTAAAGAAATGACTAGGGTTTACGCGACACAGGAAAATCTGAAGTGCGATTTTTGTGCCCCGAAATCACCAACCACCAACCAGGACTGTTGTGTATCTTTTTGTTATTTTTTGTTTTGTTTACTTGGGACACCTTTAAATAACTGTAACGATTCCATCTTGAAAAGATTAATGGTTTGTAAATTGATTTATTTAAGTTTTCTTGAAAGGATGGTGAATCTTTTTTTTTATAAATTTACAATAATTATAATATTTTGCATCCATTTGAGAAAAGTATAGTCTGGGGAATCATGTTACATCTTCATTGTTTCATTCTTTTCTTCATTACTATGTATCTAGTTAGTTGTCATCCGTCGACTTGTCGTTCAACACGCCCGAGTCCTTGATCAACAAGTCGATATCCTGCGCGCTCCAGATCTTGTGGATCGGTTTGGCGGCGTCTCTCTGTGACAAGCTCAAGGTAGCAAACTCCAACTTGTCGCTGTTCAAGTTTGAGGAGTCCATCGTCTTGCTCAAGACCTTAATGGCTAATTCAGCAGCTTCCTTCAATGTCAAGTTTTCACGGTAATCTTTCTTCAACAACGTCTGTGCCGCCAGGTTATTGGCACCAATGGAAGTTGCCTTCCATCCCGAGTAGTTTCCGGACGGATTCGACGTGAACAACTGGAATTGGTACCGATCATCGTAACCAGCGTACAAGAAACTGACACCAAACGGTCTCAAGCCCCCGTGCTGCGTGTAGCCCTGTTTCACGTCGCATACCTTCTTGATTAATGTCTCACAAGGAATCTCTTCGTTGTAAATCTTCAAGTATTGTTGGGCATTGATTCTGGCGTTGTTGACCAAGATGGAGGCATCAGCAGTCATACCTGCCACAGCACAGATGATGTTGTCGTTGATGACGTACAACTTCTCGGCCGAGCCATCGTTGTCGAGCAACTTGGAAGTCACCTTCTTTTCGCATGCCAACACGACACCTTCCGCAGAAAGAATGCCGATGGCAGTGCCAGCCAATGAGATTGCTTCCTGTGCATATTCCACCTGGTACAAGCGCCCTTCCGGCGAGAAAATCGTCGTTCTCGAATCGTATCTTCTAGACATGGTTTTGGTGGCGATATTCAAATGTTCGCACAATTTTGATATAAATCCTCCTCGCTCTACACACTCCAGAATCCACCCATCTAACCACTGAGTCAACAAAAACTATAATAAAAGGCAACAGATTCCCCTTCCCCTCGCCTTCAGTTGTGAAAGTAAAGTAACTGTGATATTCAGTTGTTTGTCTGATTGTTATGAGAGTGTTTGTGACTTCACAAAACGTTCCTATCGGTTACACCACGCCGCGGTTTCCGTCGCTCTACTGGCCGCTAGGTCCCAACAAACACAAGTACGAGCAGGCGTTCCTCTATTACCTGCTTGATATCTGGACTTTTACCGTGTACTGGCTGTTGTTGTTTTTTGGTGTCATCTACCTTGTGGCAGGGTGTCTCTCGGTGTTCAACATCCATCTCAACAGCTGGCGGCACCGCGTGGGCCTACTGAAGATTTCGCTTTTTGGCTCCATTTTTATTGTAGGCGGCTACACCGCCATCGGCGTCATTAAAGGCTTTGCTTCGGGTGCAATTGTCGGCTTGATCCTTGCTGCCATCTACAAATCAGGTTCCTTGACCATGAGCACGTGGATCCCGCTTTCCTGGGCCTTTGCCCAGATCCTATTTGATATCTCGACTGCGTACCTGACCTCACAAATCATTTTATAGCACCAAAACCAAAAAAAAAAACCAGATATACCCACACAAAAACCAACCACCACAATGGACTTTCTTGATATCTTGCCGTTGGTTTACCAGTTTAAAAAGCAGCAAGAAACCCAATTGGAGATGGATCCGAGTCTCACGGCCGACGCTCTTCGTATCCTTGCGCTTATGTCTAAACATCACGCCCTCAACCCAGGCTATCCCGCGATCGTCGAGTACTTACGCCACAACCATGTCGAGTTCGTATTTGACCCGGAAACGATCACCAGAGAGCGGGATGACTTTATGTATGCTATCAACAAGACGCTCAACGATCGTTTAGGTGAAACTGCACCGGTTGCAGACTCCACAGTGCTCTTTGACGACGTGGTGCGCGCAGTCGTGATCTCACTTATTGAAGGAAATTATGACGAAGCAGCGTTCTTTATCGATCGACTCGGCACCGTGGTCCAATTCACATCCCAGCCAGCCGACCACGAATCTCTTGTGAGCAACCGTTACCTCGAATACGTGTTTTACCAGTATATCACCCACGTCTACCGGTCGATCTGGTTCCCTGCCAAACTTCTCACTAAACCGACAGGCGGCTGGTCCGCACCCAAAGAGAGAGAGTTGTTGCGTGATGACCTGCTGAAGGCGGCACACAAAACAGTGGAGCTGGTGTACAAGAAAATCCAGCTTTACCATTCAAAAAACGATCTTTTGCTCAGTATCCCTTCCACCGACGAAAAAGCACAAGAACTAAAGCGAGAATTGCAGTGCTACTGGCTTGTCCGGTTTGTCAACATGCTGCTTTTGTTCCGCCAAGGCAATTTTGACGTGTTCCAGCACGAGTTTCTTGCAGTCATGACTCCTGGCAGCGTTGCCACGACGTACTTGAGCGGAACCACGCTCCACACGCCGATTCTCGTTATGTTCAGCATCTCGCTTATCTTTACCCGTCCATTCAAAGACTTGAATTTGTTGGATATCGACAAACGCGATACGGTGATCAATCTCTACGATACAGATGAGACACGATTCGAATGGGAAGTTTACCATACGGTGATGCTTCCGTTACTGGAAACACGGTTCGCCGAAGTTCATCGTACAGTAAACGATCTGCGTTTTGTTCTGCTATTCAACGCCTACGTGGGCTACATGGTGCCGTTACTGGCTGGCGGTCACCCAGCCAAGTTCCTCGAGTACGTGGTGCTGATGATAGATTTCAAGAACTTTTTGGTGACAATTGGGGCTACAAAACAGATTGGAAGCCGGCAGATGGCTGTGCTTTTAGGACACACGGAGTCCGAAGCTGAAACCGTCAAAAACGACTTGTTACTTCTTATTTCCGTGTTGGGGCTAGGGAAATTGGGGGTTGGCTATGACTTGGAGCGCGATGTGTTTATCACCGACAGTGGAAGCAGTGATGGCGAGCTTGCGGCTCAAATCGAGCGTCTCACGTGTGATCTTCGCAGCGAGAGTATTGCGACGTTGATGAAGGGCGTGTTGATTGAAAAGTACTTTACTGCCTAGCAGAGTCGACTGACCATTTCCATCATGAACACGCGAGCGCTCATGGCATTGAATTTTACTGTCGAAATATCGAGGTTGATTGCGGTGTCTTCCAAGAACAACTGCCGGAGCAAATAGCACGTTATCATGACGACGTAGACACCGCAGTCGTCAAAGTTTTGTTGCTGGTCGCACTTCATGTGGAACACCGTGAGCCGTGACAGAATAAAGGAGCATGAAGCTAGACGCAGACACAACTGGTCGACAGTTGCCGCGTCGTTATCATCCACCATTGAATCGTAGATATATAGTCGATTTTCGAGGGTCGAAAGTACGGCAAGTGCCCAGTGGTCGCCGCCATCTTCGTCAAAACTCGATTCATCCAGGAAATTCACGGGAATAAATACAAATTTCAGCCGGTTCATTTCGTCTGATGGTAAAACCAGTTCATAGTCAACAGGAAAATGAAGGAAAAGTTGTACTAGCGACGGAGGCAAGAGCAGGACTTGGTTGCGGCAAGGGTGTGTATCTGATACTTGTAAATGTAACTGTGTCAATACCTCATAAACGAGAGCAATATTGTTATCATTGAGCCAGTTTTCCGGAAGAATCTGTTCGATATCGGAACGGTACAATGCCACTGCTCCATACTGCAACACTTTGAAGTCGCCCTTGCGAGAATCGACGATTTTGGCGTATGTCTTTTTGAGCTGTTCTGCTGCGGCAAACTCGTTAAATTCTCCGCTCGAAGGTACAAGCTGCTCCATTGCCCGCTGGCGACGTCTGGTAGCTGCCGCAACCTTTTTCTGTTGCCGCAATTGTCGCCGATCTTTTTTCGTCAACGGTTTCTCTTGTTGGTGCTTGGTTTCATGATCATCGTCGGGTTTTTCAAGGGGTCCCAAATCCCAATCCCAGCAATCGAATCCGATACTGACGCCGGTATTCTTGACGGATTCGCCGTTGTTTCTGATTCCAAATCCCCGTTGCGGCACATACACCAACATTTGACAACACAAACAACGTCAATTGGACCAAAGTTTTAAAACCAACAAACAAGTCTTTGAAACAATACCAATTTGCTGGATGGATTTTCTGAAACTGACAAAAATGGGATGCGGTATGTGTTGGTATTTGTTCAGGGAAATTATTGATGCGAAATTTCATTTATCGATGATTCGTTTCGTTCGTCAACTTTCTCTTGCCACGAGACCGTCGCTCGCAGTACCGTACCAGACCGGTCAGCCAACCCACGAAACCAGACCTCACTACTTGCCAACTCCAGGTAACATTACGCCGGGAATCACGGCGCAGGAGTACTTTGAGCGTCGTATGGCGGTGGCCGCGCAGCTCCCGCCGTGCTCCGTCGCCATCGTCGCCGGAAATTGCGTCCAGTTCAGTTCCGGCAGCGTGTTCCATGAGTTCCAGCAGCAGAACGACTTGTATTACCTTACGGGGTGGCTAGAGCCCGAGTCGGTGGCGGTAATTGAGACCGGCTCGCGGCCTGAAGACGTGGTACTCCATATGCTCGTGCCGGAACCAGACCCGCGCCTGGCGGTGTGGGAAGGTGCGCGCCTGGGCGGCCAGGGAGCATACGATTACTTCAATGCCGATGAGGTGGAGGATGTCAGCCGGGCGCGGCCGTACCTTGAAAAGTTGCTCCGGAGATCAGACTATGTTTACTGGGACAGTCCCGGAACGAAACTGGCGCTGGTGCTGGCGCGGTTGGGAATCGACGACCTTATCAAGAGAAATAGTGCGGTGTCGCGCCCGCTAGCGACGATGGTGGCGGCACAGCGTGCGGTAAAATCGCCAGCGGAAATCGCGGTGATGAACGCCGCCGGCCTGATTTCGTCGCGCGCCATTAATACCGCCATGGCGCAAGTCGCGACCACACCGTTTGCAACGGAAAAGACGCTTGCGAAATACTTGGACTACGCGTTTGTACGTGGTGGCTGCGATCGCCAGGCATACATTCCAGTGGTAGCCAGTGGCCGTAATGCTCTCACCATCCACTACACGCGCAACGATGATTTACTTTACCGAGACGAGTTGGTGTTTGTTGACGCTGGAGGTAAACTCGGTGGCTACTGCGCCGATATTTCGCGCAGCTGGCCCAACTCGTCGCACGGGTTTTCGCAACCGCAGCGAGACATTTACGAAGCGGTGCTCACCACCAACAAGCACTGTATTGATCTATGCGCCGAGTCAAACCAAGTATCGTTGCACGATATCCACGAAGTCTCGGTATCGTACCTCACCCAGGAGTTGCGTAAACTCGGTTTCAGTGTCACTGCCACGGATGTCGGCCGTCTTTATCCGCACTACATTGGCCATCACTTGGGACTAGACTTACACGACGTGCCATCAGTTTCTCGTTTTGACAAGTTAGTTGAAGGAAACGTGGTGACCATCGAACCAGGTCTTTATATCCCTGAAGACGACCGCTGGCCCCAACATTACCGCGGTATCGGAGTTCGAGTTGAAGACGATATTGCCATAGGTCGCACGTTGGATGAAACCATCAATTTGACCAGTGGCTGCGCCAAGGAAGTCGTAGACATCGAATCGTTGATCAAAAACGGCATTTCAACTCCAGGAATCGACCAAGAATTGGTCCTCCTCGATATATAAAAAAAAGAATTCTGTACATATTTTTCACAACTTTTATTCTTCTATTTACAATTAACGGCCAATGTTCAATAACAACGAGTTCTTGGACCCTTGTTCTCCGCCATTTCCTCCACTAGGCAAGTAAGAAACGTTTGGCGACGCTGCCAACGTCTGGGCAATTTCCTTCGACGCTTCTAATCTTCTAATCATCAACAAACCATCACCAGCCTTGGCAAGGGCCTTGGAAACGGTTTCGGCACTTTCAGCTTCACCTTCAGCACGAATAACACTGGCCTTTCTTTCCTGTTCTGCCTTTTCGACCAAGTACTTGGCTCTTTCAGCATCTTGCTGGGCAATCTGTTTTTGTTCTACCGCCTTGGTAAACTCTTTACCGAAAGTCATGTGTGTGATACTCACATCTTCCAACCGGATGTTGAACTCGTTGGCTCTTCTTGACAACTCTTGTCTGATTCTGGCCGAAACAACTTCTCTCTGCGTAATAAGCTCAGCAGCATCAAACTGTGCCACAATCGACTTCAAGACTTCGTTACCAATGGCTGGTAACACTCTTTCGTCGTAGTCCAACCCCAAACTCTGGTAAATCTTTGGCAAGTTCATCACTTCGGGGCGGTGCAACACTCTGAGCGTCAACGACACGTTCTGCAAGTCCTTGGAACCAGTGGTGGTAGAAATGGTCTTTGGCTTAGTTCTCACATCATAAATGATTGCTTTCTGTAACCATGGAACCAAGAAGTGTGTACCTTCACCAATAACTTGCGACTGAACACCATTCAATCTGTCAAAAATGACGGCACGTTTGCCGCCCTCAACGTCGTAAAGTGCCAGCTGGCCCAAAGTGATGGCAATACCAGCGGGAATTGCAATCCTCGACACGATTTCTGCGATTCTGGAAGACATTTTTGGTGTAGTAAGATTGAGGTTCTGGCGGGTTTGCTTTGCTCTTGTACCAGTTTTTTTGCCATTGGGAAAAACCAAGTGCGCGGTAAATTAACATACAGGAAAAATAAAATATTCACGTGATTCTATTACTATTGTACAATATACACACTCTGGGGTATTCATGCATGCAAGGTTTGGTTGGTTGTCTGGGGGGGGGGGGGGACGGGGGTGACGGATGGCGAGGAGGAGTAGGGCTAATTATCGATAAAGTAGACCAAAGTCCATGCAGCACCAGCGGCAATGGATCCGATCGCCACCATTTGCATACCTTCTGACACCTTTTTCTTTGTACCACAGTCTTCACCCAACGAGATGGATGTCTTGACGAAACCAAAGATAAATAAGGTGATCAACATAACAATGACCGATATTAACAAACCGGTCTTTACCACACTGGTGAAAAAATAAGGAAACAATGGCACAAACCCACCTAAAAAGTAGGATATACCAATTGTCAATGCCGAGGTGATTTCTCTGCCTTCGGCAGGTTCTTCTAAACCACGACCGAATCTAATGACAAAGTCAATCAAATTCTTTGGTTTGCTGTCCAAGTCCTTCAAAAACAGAACAATGGTCAGTTCACTGGCACCCAACTCGTACATAATATCAGCAGCATCCTGGTTGATCAATTCTGGCTTCTTGAAAAATTCCAACTTTTCTTTTTTAACCAGTGCCTTGTAGTACTCCGATTCAGACTTGGCAGCCAAGTAACCACCCAAACCCATAGAAATAGCACCACTAACCAACTCAGCCATACCACCGGTGATAACCAATCTAGAATTACCCAACGACGACAAACCGGCCGTCAATGCAAAGGGAACGGTTAACCCGTCCGACAAGCCGATAATAATATCGGACATTACTCTAGGATCGAACTTTGAAAAGAATCCATCTTCGTTATCGTATTCTTCAATGTTGTTATTATTACTTTTGATGGCATTGAGAACAGATTCTTCAGCTGCTACCGCCTGGCCCCGATCCTGTGCATCGACGGCGCCATATGGGGTTTGCTGGTTGTCCAAGAGACGGTTAACTCTGTCCAATTCATCATCAGACTTGTTTCTGGAAGATAATAATGCGGAAACACCGTTTTTTATTGCAACTAACGACATTATGGATCTAGTATGGTGATTGTTTTTTTTTTGGGACAGAAAAGAATAGAAACTTTGTTCTGGTATAAATATGTACCGCATCTTCTCCTCGTTACACATAAAACCACAAAAAAAAAAAACGTCACACAAAGACGTCGTCAGGAGTGCACCGATGTGGTAATAAGCAGTATTTTCCTTGCTTCTTAGTAATCTGCGCACTGTGATTGGGCAGAACATCCAGAATGCATACAAGAGATAACACAGGAGAATAAAAAATGGCAGGTAGACCCTTACAAGCCACGGCTCCACACGCACTCTCCGATGTGGCCTACAATATCACCACTGTGTTTTTACTGTTCTACATTAAACCATTTTTTTTGTCTTTCCTGTCTCAATATTCCGAGAATTGTGGGCCATTCTTTTTTCTGACATCTGAAACTGCGGCTAGGCTGTGTGGACTTGTTAACAGGTATCGGTGTTGAGACTGCATTCAGGCTTTTGTTTGATAAGCTTTGTGGAGTGCTCATCACGGATTTCTGGCACACGGTTTGCACCGTTGTGACACCTGGCTCCACAATCTTTACTGCATTGTAACAAATAGTCAGCGCAGAAACTAATTCTTTTTTAAGAAAAAATGTCATGGTTACATTCTTCAGTTACATCAAATTTCTTTGTACTCTGATTGTTTATCTCGTCTACTTGTATGTAGATCACCGAACTCGCAAATCAACCGTATTAGAAAATAAAGAATACACAAACAAAATAATCACGTGAGGTTTCACGTTTACGCTGTCAAAAGATTTTATCCTCAAGAAACATTAAAGAACCCATTACATCAGACTACAATGGAACCCATCGAGACGATATATATCAATAATATAAATGATAAAGTATCCCTTCCAAAGGTCAAAAGGACGCTTGAAACACTTTTTACACAATATGGAAATATCGTCCAAATCACAGCACATCGCAATCTCAAGATGAAGGGCCAGGCATTTGTTACCTTTGAAACAAAGGATGAATCAGCTCGAGCCTTGGAAGCATTACAGAATCTTACGCTTTTTGATAAGCCAATAAGAATCCAATTTGCTAAATCCAATTCAGATAACTACTTTTCCAACGTTATTCAGGATGAAGGACCAGTTAAGATAAGGAAACAACATAAACAAGAATTAAATGACAAGAAACAGAAGGAATTTCTCCATAAACACCTCGAGAAACAAGTCCAACGCATAGCAGAGCAAATATCCGCTGATTTTGAAAAGCTTCCTCCAAACAAACTTCTTTTGATACAAAACCTTGCGGCTGAAACTAGCGAGCAGGTTCTTCAGGACTTCTTTAATAAATCGCCTGGGTTTATCAACTTAAGATTCATCAAGGCAAGAAACTTGGCGTTTATTGAGTACGAATCTGACACTGCTGCCACAGCTTACTTAACCAGCTTGGACCTGGGCCGGATCCAGGCCCTGTTTGGACCGAGGGCCGCTCTTACTTACGCCAAAAAGTAATGATTAAAACCTAATATCCTTTATTAAAAAAATTTAACGTATAGACGACATAACACATTTAAACAACAACTCATTAATAGACCTAACCCAAGAGAGACTCCTTGAAAACGTTGAAGAAATCGTACTCCGAGATATCCCCATTTGCATTTGTATTTACATTAGTATTTGCATTTGCACTTGTATCTGGTACCGGTGCATGCGTAGAAATCTGCTCGTTTCCAAATATCAGACCAAATATTTCTGGTCCCATTACGTTACCCATGTTACCAAATAACACTCCATTCATATTCAAAGGATCGTTATTGACAGGAATAATTCCAGCGACATTTTGTTCTTCAGTTTGTTTCGGATCCGTCTGCATCGCCAACATCAGCAACCACATCTGATCTGCGTACTGGTTGTTATTGGTTTCCGTAAATGGAGCAGAACTATGAGGCGAAATTTCCGAAATCGGAGTCGCAGAATCGGTCGCCAGCACGGTTGTGCTACTTTCTGGACTCTGCTTCGAGCCAAGTGATTCATGGTTCTTCAGAATATCGTCTTTGTACTCAAGGATTTTTTCTACCTTGGTGCCTATATCATGAAGTATATTATTGATTTGATCCAACTGATCAAGGCTGAAGGGCATGGGCCTCATCTTGGCCACTTTCTTGGGTATTTTAGGGTAAATATCTGGCATTCCGGTGTATTTACACAAGATCCGGTGGGTCTTAGCTGTTTTCCATGCGTAGTAGTACCGAGAAGAAAACTTCTCCAAGACATTTGTCAACATGGATCCAGATCTCCTCGCATTGGAATACAAGATTCCTATCCGATTGTAGTACTTCCGGTAGAGTGGATCCATTAACCTAGCACTGTGCGTCGGTTCACTTTCCATATTGAAAAGCAAGTGCCTGGATCTAACAATCATCGCCAAAAAGGCGTGGTTAAACTTGTGAAGTGCAAGCTCAAGGATCGGGTTTATAAGGAGGGCGCTGGCACTTAGTTTTCCGTACAAAATCTCAAAGAAGTAAGGGAATACATCGACTTGGATCACTTTTAAAATTATAAGCAAGTAGTGGAAACTCGATTCAACGTTCTGCTTTGTCTCAAAATGCAAGAACAAGTGGTGATAAATGGAGACGAGGGTACATTTCATAGCAACAAAAAGCGTTGCATTCACAATCTCCTTAAACTTGGAAATATATGCGTTTGATTGGTTAAAGATATTGATTTCATCACAAACAGTTTCTATCTGAGAAATACCGACGGTCAACTTGTTGACGGATGCACCATTACGGATATCGCCAATCATTTCTAAGATACCTCGTAATGGTTCCACTTTTTTGTAGAAGTCACGAATGATACTGATAGCTACCATCTCCACTGTCGGATCACTGACTGTTGGCACTTGGTCATAGAATGGCAATTGGACCTTGAAATGTTGCATGTTCATCAGGCCTGGGATTCCCGTAGAAAGAGTCTGGATGAAATCTAATCTCATCAAAACGTACCAGATCTTTCTTGTAAGACTGTTGATTCTTCCACCTTCTGGATCACTCTTGAGTTCATGGTTGAGCCCCATCAGGAGTGCCATTTGGACCAAGGTTGACAACATCACTGCAGCGTCTCCTCCATCGAGGCCGTCTCCTTCTTCAGGAGCAAGCAAATTGTATAGTCGTGTCATTAAGACTGCTTGGAAAAGTGGAATATTGTACTTTCTCAAGTTCTGGAACGCTTGGACACATTGTCGGGCAACTTCGATACTTACCAAGTTGATGGGGTTTGAGAGTAGATACTTGACATCTTCTGATTCTTCATCGTTGGACTCTAAGTAGTAAGTGTTGATACTGTCGCGGTTGGAGAACTGGGCGAGGTATGTTAAACGCAATATAATCAAAAGAGAAGCAATGCATGCCAAATCCAACTTGTTCTGTATCTTGATTTGCTTTAAGGGAGCATCGTTAGTATCTTCTGGTCCAATGATGTGCGCAATTTTGCTCTTAAAGTCCTGCTCGTCAAACACGGGAAACACAATGTACAATGTTTTGAAGTAGCGATCCAATAAAGTCCAAATTACCTTTTGCTTTGGCATAATCATTCGGATCTTCTCAATAAGATGAACTTCTGGGTCCAACCTGCCGTCAAAAAGAGTTTTCCCTAATACACGTTCACTGGAACTGGGACCTTGAGTTGTATGATGGAACGGCAAGATTTCGCCGTAACCATCGCTTTCCAATGATTTCTTCTGGAACACTTTTTCTGGGATCAAACCTTTAGCATCTGGTTCGGAGATTGAGGTAGAATACACGTCAGTGTTTTCCTTGGTTAGAGGAGGAGCCTTTTCTGTAAGCTGGCATTGCAACACGATATCTTCGTCCAGCTCCAAAATGTACCATAACGACCAGAGCCAAGGGTCTCTCTTGAGCGTGGACCCAATACAGAGTGGACCATAGTTTACCCGACGAATATTCTCTTTCACTTGAACCGAGTCGTAGCCATCATAGAAATTTAGTACCTCCGCATCATCAACTCGAGGATGTTTATGTACCGGTCGTTTCTCATTCTTGCAGATCACTTTAAAGTACGATAACAGTTCGGTGGGCTTCGAATTCGAGGCAAGTTTTGGAGGTTTAGAAGTCTTTTTGATACCATTTGTTTGCCATCGGGTTTCGTAAGTACAACTAAACGTTTTCCCGGTTTTTACACACGATTGACATGGAGTTTGACGATCACACTTGATCTTCTTCTTCTTGCAGTTGGTACAAACCAATGTAGGCTTGTTCCGTTTTTTGACAGGTTCATTCATTTTCACCAGAGACAAACTTCCTACCAACCCTCCTACTTATAAAGTCCCCGTGGCAATAGTCTTAGAAGGAATGTTATGGGTCTCTTTGGGAAAGTTGGGCTTCAACAATTATGTTATTAAGCTGCAGCCTTCCGGGAATAAATCACCTTTGTCCCAAATAGGAAATCTGCTCCGAAGGGAAAATTTGTTTCTCAGAAAGAAAAAGGAAGGTCATCAAAGTTGCGAAGTGAAAAAAGAACAATTATTTGGCAGAAAAGTGTAAACGTAGAGTCGCGCCGCGAACTAAAGTCGAAAGAAAGTGTAAACCTGTAACTACTATAACTCTGTTGTGTTTTAATATATGAAATGCTATTACTCTATCGATCGTTGGTGCCATAAGAAGGATCTTCTGACAATAACGATGTCAGTTCATCGTCATTGTTGTTTTCATTATACAAGAAAAACTGGATGAAAATCGTAAAGTCCAATGCCAATGTCCCAAACGACCCTGCAAGCCACGACGAGTTGACCCAGATATAGTGCCAGCTCATGTCAATGGCTAAAATAGACACCACGTAGGTCAAGTTTCCTAGACAAGCAAAGAGAAAAAACATAAAGGAAATACCTTCACACGACTTTCTCTTGTAGTTGAGCAAGATCTGCGGTATTCTTGACCCGAGATAAAGAGCAGCACAGAGCCAGCCAAAACACTGGGCCAATGGATCATACACCAAGTCCTGGGGCTTCCGGATCTTACCTGGATGCTTCTGTTTATGTTCAGCGTCCTTCAAGTACGACACATACCACCCTGCCAAGCCTGCAGCAATTACTAGGAACACCATAAGCGTCTTGATCAAAGTCGACTGTAAGGTCGACAACTTCGAGTTCTTAACATCACTGGCACTTTCCAAATCAGAATCTTCCGGCTCGTGGTGATGTGGCTGTTCACGAGACAACACGGTTTCCAACACATCTTCGTTCATGGGGTTGGCTGGAGATAAGTGAATAAGATCGGCGTTTTTGCCATGTCCGTACGCAAAACACTGCCAGAGCAACACGATATCGGCCAAAGTATAGTACACGGCAAGGATGATCATTGTAGGCAACACTCCTTGCATGATGGAGCCTAATACGTTGAACACATCACCGGCCAACCAGAGGACGATAAACGAGAGCGATAAGCCTTCAGAAGACTTTCTGCGGAAGTTCTCATAGATTTGCGGAGCAAACACAATAATCCAGCATGCAAGCGAGATCGATCCTGTAATTCCACTCACAGCCTGTGCGTCTATTATAATAGGAGGAGGAGGTGCCATCTGTTCTGAAACTAAAAGCAAAAGCACTGGGGAAGTGTTACGTTTTATCTGGTGAATCTGTTTTTTTCATTACGGCGGTCATCTGGACTGCAGACAAATATTGTCTTCCTACGGCAACGATATCGAAGAGTTTGACTCATTGAAGTTTCCCCATGTTTCGGCCCGAATTGGGAAGGTGTGCGCGGCCACCCCGAAAAAAGGACTTCGACTTTTTGCAGCAGCAGTAGTAGCATCAGCAGCGTTTTATTCAAATACTTTTATGTTTATAAAAAAAAAGCTATAACTTTAGTTTACGGTGGAGCAAAGATTGTTCAATTTCGTAGAGGTGGCTTAAAACTTGTTTAAAAAACTTGGCTGCAATTCCTCTTTTGATTTTGAACGTGGGAGTAACCACGTCTCGTTCCACCGTTAACGGATTAATATCGATATGGATATTGTGGAGACGTTCAAATCCGCTCAATTTGGTGCCGACATTCTCGTTGAGAAGCCGGAGAAACTTGTGTTTGTTGTCCACCTTGTTCATCTCACGCACCAATTCGTGTTGCTCCATATCCAAGCGGTTGTAGCCACATTGTTCGTTCAAGAATCTTATCCCATTTTCAAATGTAATCCCCACAATCCCCACCAAATATGATTTGAGAGGATCTCCATAAATATAAAGCTGAGAAATTAGTGGATTCGACGAGAGGTACCGGCTCTCGACCTTTTCCGGCGATACAAACTCGCCCTGCGCAAGCTTGAAGAAGTTCTTGACCCGATCAACAATATATATCCGTCCGGTATCCTTTGAGATCATGGCTATATCCCCACTAGTAAGCCATCCGTCCTTGGTCATCATCTTTTCGGTCTCGGTATAGTTTCTATAGTAACCTTTGAACACCTGAGGTCCACGAATCAAAATCTCGCCTTCGTTTTTGGTGATATCGTAGCCCATCGAGGCAGCGGAACGAAGAACAACTTCTCCAGTAACCGCAGAACTACCACAAGAGCCGGGATTCAGTTCATATGGACTTGTGGTGGTGATAGCAGCCGAACATTCAGTAAGACCATACAACTGGCGAATACCGACATTGAGAGCAGCCTTAACGTACGCCAAAGTCGTGGGTGAAACGGGAGCCGAAGCTGTTTGTGTCCATTCCAAGTTATCAAACCCTACCAATTGCCTTAGATTCTTATACGGAGGATAAGAATCGAACTGCAGATGGAATCCAGTGGCACCGTCTTTCGAGTTCTGTTCCTGGTATTTCCAGTCAATAATGCGCTGAACTTCCTTCGATTCTTGAAGGGGCATATCGGCCACGATCGACTTAATATGCGCTTCAAGCCGCGATAAAACCCGAGGCACTATCGAGAAATATGTCGGTTTGAAGACCTTAAGTTCCTCGATTAAGCTAACAAACGCATCTGTCTTGGTACCGGAAATATTGACCTGTGGAAACCCGAGATTGTAACCGGTGGATAGAGCGAAACCAGTTGTTTGTCTTTCGTACAAATGGGTCAATGGTAAAAAGATGTGAGCCTTGCGGCCATCTCCACCAGGGGGTTCGGCTGCTGCTAGAAATGTAATACAAGAGGCAAAATTTGATTGGGTGATAAGAGCACCTTTGGGACGGGATCCAGTCGTTCCTGACGTAAACGAGATCGTGTAGAGTGTATCTGGCAACGGAGGAAGTGGCTGCAACAAGTGTTTAACTCCTATATCAATGGCCTGATTGATATTGACGAGGTTAATAGAAGCGTCTCTTGCTGCTCTTACCAAATCCTGTGACACCGGGTCCATGGAAACAATTTGGATTATATCGTTCAAATTATCTTCGAGTTTGAACTGGATCACCGAAGCAACTTTATCCCCCGAACACACCACTATCGGACTCTTTGTAAGCCCTAAGATATACTTGGTAACCAGGGGTCCAAGATTATCATACAACGCCGTGTTGGTGATCGAATAAGCACTGCAAGCCAAGTCCGTCAACGTCCATTCTGCACGGTTAGCGGAAAAGATAGAGAGCACAAATGACATGGCCGTTTCGATCTGGCAATTGGTATTCTCAAGTGCAGTAATATTTACGGCATGGTTTCTGTAGTCGGCTACATGAGTGGTGATCTTGCTGTGGGCAGGGGTGAGGAATGGGTTGGTTGCAAGTAGGTGCAAAATCCCCGCTCCGAGAGCGCGCCGTTTTTGATCAACTTCGGCATAAGTCCACAGCTCAGTGTACGGATAAGCAGAGATACACGGTCTGGTAGCGTAATTGGTGGCGGCGTTGTTGAATAGAGCTTCGAAGGTATTGAGGTGAGGTGCAATATGGGCCAAAACCTGCTTGGAACATGCCTTGTTTCGGTACACCGGCGAAAAGCCTGGTTCAGCAGCAGACACAGCGACGTTCTGGTAAATATCGCTAGTTTGCAATGGCAAGTGGCGGGTGAAATCGGCGACAGAAGCGTTCAAGAGAGACATGGGCAATAATTAAGCATGAAATGCAGTATAAAACGAGGGAATTGAAAGGCGTTATAACCCCTTTTCCCCGCAACCGATTGGGATGGGGATGACTTACTTGTGATTTTTGTTGGGATAACAATAGCCCTTTTATGTATTGCCGTATACACACTACACCGGTTATTAAAGTTAGATAGTAATCCTAACCATTTATCGCCTTTTACGCTCCAAGCACTTATTGACATGCAGCGCAAACCGGCCGCCAGCGACCTTTCTTCCGCAGTTCTCACACATAAAATACCGTGATGCTTCCGTCATCTTGAGTTTCTGTTTCTCCTGGCCAAAGATGTCTTTGGATGAGCTTACAATGTAGTTCGACATCTCGGTCCCGTCACTTGGTGCTGACATGTGCTGAACCGAAACACGATTCGCGATGCTCATGAGCGCCTGTTGCCGCACAAGATTCTCAACCATATCCTGAAGAAGCGACTCCGCCTGCCGTTAGTTACTGCATTTACGTTTTGTCTGCCACACACACACACTTACCAACACCTGCCACGTAACCACAGGCTCCGTCATTTGTAGATTGTTTCTGAGAGAAAATTGCGGTTTCTGCCCGATTTCTGGTTGCTCGTTTTGAACAAGGTTTTTTAGCGCTGAATTTTCGCGTGAGACTCATCGCCATGTCCGATATCGAAGACGAGGTGCCCGACTGGCGCTTTATTGGCATTCCCAAGCGAGGCGAGAAGGATTTTGCTCCCGATGGCACGGACTTCCAACAGGATGCACTTAAGGAGTCTCGTACAGCCATGTACGCGGCGTTGGAAGGCGTTCGCGGCCATCATACGAAACAGGAACTCAGCGCGATCTGGATCCCGCAATTAAACGTTGCATTGGTACCGCTGCCAAAGGGGAACTATTTCCGTGACGTTGGTGTACCACTTGTCAAAAATGACAGCTACGGATGGACGAAGTTTAGTGGAGGTTTGGTGCTTAATCCGCTCGAATCAGTGTACTTGGTAGAACGTGGTTCTATGATCATTTACTTGGCCAACGACGAGTTTGTCTCATTTCTAACCAACACAGAAACCAAGTTTGAATATTCGTCATTGCTTCCGCTAGATCTTGCGTTTCTCTACAGTTTGGCGTTTGTTTCCTCAAAATTTACTATCATTCAGTACCAAGTCTACTCGTACTTGAAACGGCTCGGTTACTTAATCCGCCCACACCTGCCGCCTCCAACACCTAAAACGGTGGTTCCAGTCATAAAACACAGCTGGTTGCTGCTCTTTACGGGTCTTGGTTCGTTTGTTACTCGCTCACTACAAACCTGGGGATTATTGGCTCGTCCTTTAAATCATCTCCACCACTTCACCACCAAACACTACTTCGATTATACGTCAGTGTTTCGTGCCTTGCGCTTCATTCCAACTCATACTCCTGGCACCCATAAACGGGAACCGGAACCCGCGGTGAAACTCACCTTCGATGCATGGAAACCAACCCCATCATTCTCGAAAAAGAACCCTCCACCACCCGATTTCCGTATCTGCGTCATAAACACTGAATCAGGAAATTTCTTGTCTCTACCAACGATTCACTCACTTTTATGTGAACCTCCTGACCAGGTAACGAAACCCAAATTCACCAAAAAGAACTCGATGCCAGCATCAAAACGTGAAATAAGGCAGCAACGACAACAGGAACGTCAGGCAAAACTTGATTTCGCTACACAAACAAGAAATAAATACCTCAAGTTACGAGACTCAAAGCTAAAGAACGGAACAGGACGATCAGTAATTATTGCGACGGTTAGTCACGGCGTCGTTAATTTTGTCAACTTATCGGAAGGAGACTTTACATTGGAAAAATGTTCGGATTTGGAAGACTTGTACCCGGGAAAAAACCACGGTATCATATATAATTCATGATTTACAGCCATCAACCAAAGTATTCTTCGGGAAACTGTATCCACCATCAGCAAACCGTGTGAGATTCACATTCTGGTAAATATTCTTATGCTGCTCAATATATTCTGTTGTTGGGTACCCTGGAGCATCACACCCAACATTGGTCTGACCAGGTGGCTGATAAACCCTGACATAGTCCACCCGCATTGTAGCTGGAAACACGAGCGATGGCCAATCTATATACGCCCAGTTGTTCGAAATACCCAAGTTCATAACAATTGTCATAGGCTCCTTAGGAATAAGTCTCCAGCCAATATTTCCGTTGGGGTGCAATGCTTGGGAGTAGACTGTAAGAGTCGGATCGTTCCCAACAAACCATCTCAAATATCCCGTATTACGGTCATGCAAGTATTCAAACCCATAACGTTGGAAATGGCCAGCATCATTTCCCCTCTCATACCAGGTTGTGTTAAGCATAGTGACTCCTGAAACAGCTTGCTGGAATGGACCTCCGGCATAAGTATTCATAAGGGTTACCGACAGGTTATGAATTTCGATAAAATCATAGTCGGGGACGTACCAAATATCATATGGTGCCACCTGGAGCGACTGCGATACTCTTCCAACTCCCTCGTGGATTTCTCCTTCTAAAACATCAATTTCAGGAGCCCCTCTACCTTTACCAGGATTAGGATGGGCTTCTCCCTTACAGGTACACGAATTGAGTCTCTGACCTGGTAAGTATGATATTCCATCGGGTGAGGATTGATTCGCTGTTATGCCAGCATCACATGAATCGTATGTGTATGGCCATACCCCCTCAGTCGAGGCCAAGTATCCAGGACGGCCAAGATTACCCATTGTCCATAAACCGGGCCATAAACCGGTGACGTTCCCGTAATTAGGTAAACGTGCCGAAAATTCAATAATCCCTTGTGTGAAACAAAATTTGTTCCACGACTGGACCATACCTGAACGATAAAACAAGTCGTGGTTTTTGTAGGCATCCACTCTTAAGTTGAGAGTCCCGTTTCCGGTGCTTACAGCATCTGGATCGTACCATTCCAAGTCCTTGGTGGCATCGTAATGGAGATCAACAGCGGTGAAGAACTGGTCGTCACCTTCGTAAAATGTTCTACCCTCTGCGTTGAATTCATCGGAGAATACCAACTGCCACTGCGAGCCATCCTTGGCCTTTCTTGTCAACGCTTCTTCGGGCGTATCTGGATCCACAAGCGTAGTTCTGATTGCTGACAAAAGTGGATACTGGTATTGTGTCAAGACTTCGTAGACCTCTGGTTTGCGATGCTGACCTACTCCCGAGTACGTAACTACTGGGAATACAATGAATATAGCTATTGCAGCTAACAAGAGTACGATAAAGCCAACCAAACCACCAACAGCTCTTTTATCCATGGTCTTGAGGTCGTATATAAATCTGTTTTTATCATATGCTGTATCTTTGATTGGGTCAGGGTTGTGGAGGTAATCGTCTTCTTCGGTGTCTTGAATGTAGAGTGGAAAAGATGAGGCAGGAAACCCTCCGAATGGACTGAGATTGGGGTCACCGAGTGATAAGGTCAGTGAGTTTATTGATGAATTTGATGACTGGAGGTGTGAATTTGATTGCATTGAGGTGATTCGTGGTTCGGGGTAGCGGTCGTACATGGTTGATTGACGTGGTGATGGATGTGGTTCTTCTCCCAATAGTTGCTCGCTGCTGGGAATCAAGTGTCTGATGCGATGATAGCCGTTGTTCAGAGGAGGACTGAGCTTATCTTCCAGTGACGAGGAGGAGTTACTGGCAGGAATCGACACCTGGTCCTCAAACGGGTCGGTTTGAGGTGTTGGTGTTAGGTGTCTGTACATTTCTTATGGGTTGGAGAAGAGGACTGTAATCGAATTACAGATATATAGCGGATACTTTCGGATCTGGCAATTGTTTTTTATTCTGTTCTGCTTGTGGTATTTAAGTAATCCAGTTAAGAAAAATTTGCAACCATTTTTCTTGGTTGTGGGCAAAATTTCTTGTTATTTAGCAGTGCGTCTGTTGTGCCGAGAGGTGTATAAATAAATGCATGATTTCTTCATAATGCAAACCAGCAATCGAAGGAGAGGTTCAACTTTGTCTCTTTTTTTTTCTGAATGGAGGTTAAACAACAGAAGCAACTCCATGCTCAAAAGTATGAAGAAGTACGGTGAAGCATGAAGAGGTAAAGTGCACAAGGCCAGAAAAAGGAAGCTGCAGACCAAGAAAACTTAAGAAACACGACATTGCGCGACAAAAATCTCGGTATAGTTCGGGGATCAGTAGTTGTCATGGATGGTGCACGACCTTTTAGACGCGCAACTTACTGAGTCAAAAGAAAGGTGCCGACACGACCATCAGGGAAACTATTTTTTTTTCAGGGTTTATTACGCGACATGCGACATATATGCCGAGGCAAAAACTCACAAGCGAGCCATAATCTGCATCTAAAAATGGAACCATAGCCTTGTTTTTGAACCCGGTAACAGATCTATGCGAATTCCGCGATGTAACCCCGACAAACACTGGCTTCAAACAAAAATGCAGCATCCACACTGCCTACCACAGAGCACTTGTGCAAGGCTTGGTTTGTCGAACCTTCTACATTACATACACAACTGTTACGTGTGGCCATCAATTTCCTCACTTTTTCACCATTTTCAAGGTCCGTCCACACGCGTCCTCAATTAGGCTCATCCCTTCCAGATCGTACTTACATTTGCTTTTGATATTTTTTTTTCATCATTCCTTCCTGACGTTTACGTCAAGAATCTTAAAAAAGATAATTAGTATTTTCATTTGACCTCCTACTATCAACACTCTTTTTACTCATACCAACCAAAGAAGATGTCCCGGCGGGATTTGACGTATAATGCTCCAAAGCAGGAACATTTGACGAACCCGTTTATTAATCCCGGTGAAGAAAATGACGATTCGGCGTCGTCTCGTTCCTCAACTTCCTCCCATGGCCATTACGGGCAGCCATTTAACGCCTACAACAATCAGTCGTACTCCCAAAACAACTTGCTCGGCACCTCAAATGAAAACTTGCTTGGCCATTCATACTCCGGTTCCGTACTGCCAAGCCAGAACAACATTCTGGGTGCGGTTGAGTTTGATCGTTATCCATCCATGGCCGGCTCGCGTGTGGTACTGTTAGCATCGCTTTCTGACCAGTTCTTCCAGCACCAACAGCAACAAAGCCACAAGAGAACAACTTCCTTCGAGTCGGGATCATCTGTCAACAGCACATCCAATCCTTTTGTTAGCAACGCCGAGTACAGTCCGTTTGGCGGATACCCTGCATCTCTTTTTCCATTGCATATCGAGGAAAAGGAACCAGACGATTACCTCCACAACCCTGATCCCATTGAAGATGCGGCCTACGAAAAGAATAGGTTTTTCTACGATCTTAAGAGGATGGATAGACGGGCGTTCTTTGGTATTTTCGGGCTCTTGGTGTTGTTACTCGCCGCCATCGCCATCTTCATCGTGCTCCCCATCCTCACATACTCGGGAATCACGCATCATTACCACCCTCAGGCTTACGAGGTGTTGTCATCATATCATTATCCACTTTTATCGGCCATCCGAACCACGCTCGTGGACCCAGACACCCCTAAAGAGGTATTGACGAGAAAGTCAAGAACTGGAGATACTTGGAATTTGGTGTTTTCAGACGAATTTAATGCCGAAGGAAGAACTTTCTACCCAGGAGACGACCAGTTCTTTACCGCTCCCGATATTCACTATGATGCTACGCACGATTTGGAATGGTACGACCCGGATGCGGTCACTACTGCCAATGGAACGCTCTTGTTGAGAATGGATGCGTACAAGAACCACGACTTGTTTTACCGTTCAGGTATGCTTCAGTCATGGAATCAGATGTGTTTCACCCAAGGGATGTTGGAAGTTAGTGCCATGCTTCCTAATTACGGGAACGTCACCGGTTTATGGCCCGGTATCTGGGCCATGGGTAATCTTGGTCGTCCTGGATACTTGGCCACCACTGAAGGGTTGTGGCCATACTCTTATGAAGCCTGTGACGCTGGGATTACCGCCAACCAATCGTCTCCCGATGGTATTTCTTACTTGCCAGGTCAAAGACTCAATTCGTGTACCTGTCCTGGAGAGTCACATCCTAACCGTGGCACAGGCCGTGGTGCACCGGAAATCGATGCGATTGAAGGAGAGGTCGATACCAAAGTTGGAGTTGGTGTTGCCTCGCAATCGTTACAATTGGCTCCCTTTGATATTTGGTATTATCCCGATTACGACTATGTGATGATCCATAACGCTTCGCTTACGACGATGAATACTTATACGGGAGGTCCGTTCCAGCAGGCGCTTTCTGCCACCACCACGTTGAACAATACGTGGTACGAGCGTGGGAACGGCACCCACAACTACCAGCGGTACGGGTTTGAGTATTTGAACGACCCTAATGAAGGATACTTGACGTGGTACGTGGGAACGGATCCAACTCTTACGGTGTTTGCGCAGGCCTTGCACCCCAACGGTAACATTGACTGGAGATACTTGAGTAAGGAGCCGATGTCGTTGATCTTGAACTTGGGGATCTCAAACAACTGGGCGTACATTGACTGGCCATCGTTGTTCTTCCCTCTCACCATGAAAATTGATTACGTGCGAGTCTATCAGCCACCAAACCAGGTGAATGTCGGGTGTGATCCGCCAGATTATCCTACAGCCTCATATATCCAAAGTCACTTGAATATTTACGAAAATGTCAACATCACGTCATTTGCCGACGGGGGCTACTCATTTCCCAAGAACTCCTTATTGCATCAGTGTTGAAAAACGATAACATATAAAAAACGGTGGAAATTAATCGATGCAAAAATTTTGATTTTTTTCGTCGCGTGCGATTTCCTCATTGGGAACCATTTGGTTTTGCATCCACAGTTCCTTTGCTATATAGCACTTCACCTACCCAAGATGCCACTTGTATAGTATCCAACTTTTTTATATAGACAATGACACAGAACATTGACTCAATTGGTATTATCGGTGCTGGTCCTTCTGGGATTGCAGCCCTCTATGAATTTCTCCACACAAACGCCGACGGGACATCCACCGTTGGCACCAAACCGTCAACTACGCCGCGGTTTCTGAAAGTCGTGGCGTTTGAACAAGATTCAAGACCGGGTGGAGTATGGGCACCTTCGCTTGACGTGGCTAATTACCGTGTACCTCCACAGAACTTATTGGATACGGAAAAGTACCACGATCCAGACGTGATCCATCCCCGTCAACAGCCTCCAGGAGTCGGTACGGTTGACAAGCCAGTGACGGTGGATGCCGATAAGGAACAGCACGAGTTGCTGTGGAAACGGAGCGGACTCTTTCCTGCTCTTTTCACCAATGTTCCGTACCGTTTCACGCGGTTCTCGTACCAGCCAATTGACCCGAAATTGAACGACCCCAAGCAGCCGGTGTACCCGTTTTTGAAATACAATGAGTTGGCTGCTCTGGTTGCTGGGCTTGTAAAAGATGCTGGTTTGGACAAGTACATTCGGGTTAATTCCACGGTAGAGAATGTCGTCAAGAATGGTGAAAAATGGCAAATCACCGTGAAACATCACGATCCTGTCACCGACAAAGACCACTGGTACTCCGAGGAGTTCGATGCAGTGGTTGTGGCTAACGGGCACTACTCGGTGCCGTACTTCCCCCATTTCGAAGGCCTTGCGGCGTTTATTAAGCAACATCCTGATGTTGTGTTGCATTCAAATTCGTACCGTCAACCAGACGAGTTCCGGGACCAGGACGTGTTAGTGATTGGAGGAAGTATCAGTACTGTGAACGTGGTGCAGCACGTTATTACAGTGGCCAAATCTGTATCAGTGTCGAAACGGGGTCGTATTTCGCCGCTGGAGTTTGTAAATTTGATTCTTGCCGATGAAGTGATTCAGAAAACGCCTCTCGTGAGTCGGTTCTTACCAGAAACTGGCGAAATCGAGCTCCAAGACGGTTCGGTGCGTAAATACGGAAAGATCGTGTTGACTACGGGATACCACTACCATTATCCGTTCTTGGAGAGCACCGATTTGGAGTTGAAGGATGCCAGTGATGCCAGTTGTGTTCGTGGACTTTATCACCATACGTTTAGCATTGCTGATCCAACACTTGGTGCCATTAGTATTGCTACATCGCCGCTCAACTTCCATACGATTGAATCGAGTGCAGCAGCTCTTGCTGGTGTTTGGTCGGGAGCCAAACAGTTGCCATCGCGGGAAGAACAGCACCGGGTTGAACAGCAGAGGTTTGACGAAAAGGGCAACAATCGTAATTTCCATTTCTACCAATTTGACGTGGTAAAATCGGAATTTATTGATAAACTCTACGAATTAGCGCCCATAGGTAGAGCCCATCCTTTGGAGGTTGATGGGAATCACTTAGATTTGTTCAAAGAAGGTAACAAGAAATTGGTCCTGTTCTTTGAACAATTGAAACGGGACGAGTTTCCTGTATTTGAATAAATATCGTAACGTGAAAATTAATAAAGTAATATTATAAAAGTGTCCTATTAAAAGATATAAAGAAGTTTAACTTACTTAGAACCCATAAATTGAGGTTGTATGGTTGCAAAGAAGCTTCTTTTTTTAAGGGGTTTTTGGAAGAATTTATTTTTGCAATATTGTCGCTAAATTTGGCCCTGGTTCTCTCCACAGTCGCACTAAATCACATTAAATTCGTACCAAATCAACTTACTTTCCACAACTGTCATGGATTTCTACGTCCAAACCCAACAAACCCAGTTCCGGATCCCCGCCGAACTTACTCGTAAGAACTTCAAGAATATCCAAAAACTCCTTGAAAAGCAAAAGAAACATTTGACCGAAGAAATCGCCCGTATTCGCACCAGCAATGATCCACCCCCCACCAAAGCCGCCGCGGTACTGAAGGTTGTACGTGGCTTCGAGGCGTTCCAGCATAAGCTCCGTACACTCTGTGACAAGGACACCGACTACAGAGCACGATTGACGTCACGTAAAGACAATTTGACGGTGTTGGCGGAGTGTGAGGTCCGCGACGGCAGTGACGACGAACATGTGCTCGATCTCCACCAGCCACAGCTCCTCAACTGGCACCGGGACCAAACCAATTTGTTAATAGTCGATTACTTGATCAAATCCAACAGTAGCAAACAACACAATCTCGGCATGACGCTTCTTACAAGTCTCAGTTCCACCAACCCACAACTCGCAAAACTTATTGATGCGGATCTTTATCTCAGCTTCAACCGTGTATTTGTATCAATTGTCGAGGATCACGACTTGCTGCTTGTGGTGACTTGGTTCAATGATAACAAGAACGTACTTAAGAAAGCCAATCTGAACCTCGAGTTCGAAATCAACTACTGCCAGTTCCTTTCTCTTATCGAACGCAGTGACGTCGAAGAAGCAATCAGCTTCTCGCAGCAGCACCTCTCACCATACGGCAACCGCGACAACTATGCAGATTCAGACCACGCCAACCATGAACACAACCTCAATCATCTCAAGGAAATTGGTGGACTTTTGGTGTACATGGCAATTGCATCGAAATCGCTGCGGGACCGTGATTCGTTTTCATCTCATATCATCGCCAACTCACCGCGATACCATGACTACAAGCGTTTGTTAAGCAACGAACGCTGGAACATCTTGTCACGATGCTTCTTTGCCGACTTTACTCGTCTCTACGGCATTCCACAACATTATCCGCTTTATATCTATTTATCAGCGGGGCTCGCGAGCTTGAAAACAAAATCATGCTACCAAAACATCGACAACACTATCTTTAGACCAGCTGATGACCATCACCAACATAACCAAAATCAACACCAACAACACCACGAGATGCTCACTGACCCCAAATACCGTGGACCCAATCAGTACTATCGCATGCTCAACCAAATCAACAACTGTCCCGTTTGCTCGCCGGAACTTTTTGCATTGGGTCGCAACTTACCGTACGCGCAGCTTCTAACCAGCATCTTCAACAACCCTTTCAAGCTCCCCAACGGTAACATCTACCCGTTCGACAAGTTGTTGAGTCCCAGCGACAAGTATTTGTCGGAAAAGAACACGCTTTTACGCATGGGCAAGATAAAGGATCCATTAACAAAAGAAATCTTTTTGATTGACCATTGTATCCGGGTATACCCAACCTAGTCTTTCTTCTGTTGTTGTTCAAACACGTATATCCGAGCATCTCTTTCTGTTGCTGGTTTCGTGGTGTCTCTGATACCGTTGGTACGTTTATGGTGATACCCAGGAAACCGTGCCCAGTCGAACCGGCCGGACCGTTCGAGACGAAACTGGCTATCTCTAGCAAGGATCTTGATGTTCCATGAATCATACGGCTCGCCGTCAAAGAGAGAAAGCACTGCTCGGCCTGCAACTGCTGCTTCGTAACCAGCGAAATCGCTTTTCCCGGAATTCACAAGGCCAAATAACTCCCTAGAACTGGCAAAGTAACGATGCACAAGCTGTTGATGGTCTCTTATGTTTCTGTCAACATCTTTCATGCCTCTACCGGTATGCGGGAAGTTGAACATGATCATATTGAGTGGTTTATTGGGGAAAAGTGATGATTTGAGTAGATTCCGCTTTTGAGCCGAAACCACGCCCAAAGAAAGCGGAAGATCTGTGGCATCAATACTGTGGAGTACGGTTACGCCTTCAGCTGCAAGAAACTCGAGGTTTTCACTGGCGTTGGGGTATTTTTCACGTACTTCCAGTTCCGAATCGTAGCTTGATGCAATCATTAGTGATGGATCCACAAGCAATTCCTTGATAAGAGCCACTGCAAAGGAGAAATCTCCCTCACCCACGAGCAAAAGCGACATCTCGGGTGTAAATGGGACAAAACTCTTTGGTGGTGGATGATTCAGTCCCCGTTTTTTGGGGGCTCCAAACAGCTTCTTTTTGAGGATCTGGTGTTGTTTGGTGGCGGCAGCTGCCTTTGCCGCCCGCTGAGTCCCGGCTTCTTGTGCCGAATGACGTGCCAATGCCCCCAAAAGGCCCTTTTTGGCTGGGTTTCCTTTAAGCTTACGTGCCATTGCTCATCGCGAAATATATTTTTTTATACAGGATGCTATAAATGAACTCGTTCCTCATCATAATGATAAAAATTATCATCACGTTCTTTTTCAGCTTTTTCAGCTTTTTCTATCGTCTCATTTTCTTGTTCTTTTTCGTCTTTTTCAACTTCATCTTCGTCTTCTTCTACTTCGTCTTTTTCTACTTCGTCTTTTTCTTTTTCCTCTTTTCCTGGAACATAAATCCTTTCTTCAATTCCATGCTCGTAAAACAACATGAACGTTCCCTGGCCGCCCAAAACCTCTTCTTCTCGTACAACATACACAGACTCGTCGCTAATTCGCCACCACGAGCCACGGTGTTTCCGGAAACAGATATAGTGTCCGTAATTGTGGGTGCCGTAATGGGCAATCACTGCGCGTAATCCGTACACCAAACGTGAATCAACGGGCGGTGGAGTTGCTAGCGATTCCGGTGATGTGCTTGGAGTGATGGGAGATGCGGCAGAATCACCTGATTCCAGTGAACTTGGGCTGAAAACGTCGGTTACGTCTTGTTTGCGGAAACTCGTTCTTGCATCCATGGAAATATCGTCTGGCTGGGCCACGTACGCTGCCAAATCAAGCTGAACTGGGAAAGTTACCGCACTGGGATTCTTGACAATCAGGTAAGCCTTTGGATCAAATACAGATCGATTAATATGAATAGAAAGAAGCGGTGGAGGCCGACTCAAAAAGATTTGTTTCGACTTACGGCTCTTTTTGAGCATTTGTTTGATTGTAAGCGATTCAAAGACGTCGTCGGCGATATGAGGTTGTGACAAAGCCGCTGTGACATCGGCAAGACGCCGTTCAAATTCCAGACGAACTTTCAGGGCCAGAATCAGTTCCAATTTTGTTTGTAAAAAGGTTTGAGTTTGGAGCAAGCCGCAACGGTTACAGTTGACGTCATCGATGATTTCGGGAGCGTTCCAGCTTTCAAGAAGTGAATGGAGATCCACAGAAGTATGGTAAGTTGGCGGGAGGTTGAGACTGAGGCCCGAATTGACCGCATAACGTATACCACCAACTTCACCGCAGCTCAAACAACCGAGTCTTTCGGCACTGATGCCATCCACGGGGGTTACAAGCTCGAGGGGGAAGAGCTGGTTGGGATCGGTACAGTTTGGATCGACTTGTGATGCTGGAACATAAATGTTTCCTAGTTTTCCTAGCGATTCGAGTCCACAGACCGGTGATTCTATTGATTTGCGCAGCACAAATGCTGGTTTTTCAGATATCTGGTTTCCCTTGACTTCCTTTTCAAGCAATCCCATCACCAATTGGTAAAATTCCTGGGCGTCTTCTTGATTATAACCGCAAAAGAAGTTCTGTTTGGGTCCGTTGGGCATCTTATTGAGGAGAGGCCGTGTTGAAAACTCGTGGCCTCTTGAACCGTACGCACCATTGACGTTTGCCACGAGGGTACGGAGTGCTTTTGTAAATGGTTTGGGAGAATCGGCAATGAACAGCACAAGTTCACGTGAACTGGCAAGTGATTGTACCACTGAGTTCATAAAACAGGTATTACCATCATTGGAAATGCCACCAATCTCTCCGCCTTGGGAGAGCGCAAATCGGTGCTCGGGCGAGGAGCGCAGGCAAAAACGGTTCATAAACAGTGGGATTTTGCAGGCAAAATACACGGCACAAACGACCAATAGCGTGGCTGGTAGCGTTCTCTGCACAGCAGGGTCGAAGAACAACGTGATGATGTACATAATTAACAAGAAACGCTACGAATTTTTTTGCTGCAGGCTCAAAAGAAAAAAAAAATAATTATAATAATAATAAAGAATGCAGGAATATACATCAGAAAGAAATTTATATTTCTTCAATTATACATTCTCTCTAACAAAGAATTGGCACTGTTGGCGGGCGGTCTCTTCCCCAGCCACAGCGTAAGGGTCTTCCGTTGATTGCCAATCCGGCAAGTTGGACGATGGCGAGTGCTGCACGTTCATGGGAATCGTATTTCACAAACGCACAGCCTCTTTCGGGATGGAATTTGAAGTCGACAATAAACCCAAAGTTTTGCAAGAGTGGAATGAGATCGTTTTGTTGCGTGTAGTGGGCAATGTTTCCCAAGTAGACGGTGGTTTGCCATGACGGCGTCTGGCGGAGCACGATATCGTAAGATTGTGGCGAAAGTGTCACCGGCCGTTGCTGGTGCTGCTGGTGCTGCTGGTGCTGCTGATGCTGCTGATGCTGCTGATGCTGCTGGTATTGATTCGGATGCTGTTGTAGACCAGAACCAACAACTGGACCTGGCATTGGCCGCCTATTGCGTGGTTGTTGCCGGTGCAGGGCCCAGTTACAGCGAATGGCACGTCCGGCGATGGCAGCACCGTTCATAGTGGCAAGTGCAAGCTCAGCATCTTCCTGAGTTCCCATGGCTACAAAGCCATAGCCACGCAGCCGCAGCGTTTGCATGTCCCACATAACATGGGCCTGTTTCAACAGAGCAAACTGGCGGAAACTATGGGCCAACGTTTCGTCATCGACTTCAGGTGCAAGATCACCAATAAAGATGTTGAATTGTGGTTCGTCAGGCACCACCAGCGCCAGTTGGAAAGCCCAATTGAGCCGGATTTCCAGGTTGTGCACAATGCGCCCGTTGAGTGCCACGAGTGCCTGTTCGGCAGCACCAGACTGCTCGAATTCAACAAACGCGTAGTGGAAACCGGGCCGATTCTTATCGTTAAGAATCTTAATCAGCAGAATGGCACCAAACGCGGCAAAGAGTTCCCGAAGCGTTAGTTCCAGCACGGATTTATGTAGTCCGCCGGCGTAGAGGATTTTCGTGGAGACTTCACGGCCTCCAGCAACCGCAGAAGCTGCAGAAGAAGAAGAAGAAGAAGAAGAAGAAGAAGAAGAAAAAGCTTCTTCTGCAGAAGTCGCTTCAGTTGCAGCTCCTTCTGCATTTGTTGTTGCAGCTGCAGCAAAGGCTTCCGTTTCTGTTGCATCTTTTTCTATTGCCGTTTGAGTTTGCGTTTGAGTTTGCGATTGCGTTTGCGTTTGCGCTTGCGCTTGAGATTTCGTTATTTCCATTGCCTTTTCCGACATTGTGCTGATGTGTCGTGTTGGCAGCGTTTCGGCAGTCATGATAAAGAAAGTGACAAATTTTTCAGTCGCACCAATATGCTCTGTATCACCACGAGCGACCCGGCGCGCCTCAAGCAGCTCAAAACGGCGTTGGAGCTGCGCCTGTGCCTCAACAAACGCCGCAAGATTGACTTCGACGGGGTGTGGCGTGTCTACACAACTTTCACCAACGAAAACGAGCTTCTCGCCATGTTTCCTCACGAAACAGTGGAAACTTATCACGATAAAGACCCCGAATCTTTATTGCTGTTTCTCCCGGAATTGCTGCCCCTGCAAAGGCAACAACTTCCTAGAAAATGGTCCATTTACCCTCCGATGCTTCTCCTCAACTCGGAACCTCAATTCTCTCCCGAACTTTGGCGCCAGATCCTCACGTTTCCAGCATTCCGTGGCCTCACGCACGTCGCTGCCAATAAACCGATCCAACACGATGACGAACAACGTCGCCCGTTCGGTCTCGTGCCACTATTTGGCGACTTTGGACCCGATCCAACGCCAGAATCGTTTCAATCGCCCCAACAAACCGATTTCGACTCCGCTTTCTGGTGCTCGGTGGTCCAAAACGGTATCAAACAACACTGGGCTCCACGCTACACGATGTTTCTGAGGGGAAACGTCAAGGAAAAAGCCCGTGTCCTCAAATTTCCTGGTACTGACAACACCGTGGTGTTTGATTTCTACTGCGGCATCGGTTACTTCTCGCTTGCATATCTCCGTAACGGTGCCCGTCTTATGTGCTGGGAACTCAATGCATGGTCCATTGCCGGGTTCTGTCGTGCTCTCGACGTGCCGTTCCGCGTTGTTGGCTCGCAAGACGAGTTTTCCTACGCCGAATTCGTCTCGCTGGATGTCCAAGTATACATTTTCCACGAGCTGAACGAGAAAGTGGACGAAAGAACGCGGGATTTCCCATCGCTTGCGATTTCCCATATCAATTTGGGGTTGTTGCCGTCTCTGCAAGCGCTGTGGCCAACTGCCCGCCGATTGGTGTCGATGTCTACGGTATCTACTGCGGTCCACGTGCACGAGAATGTCCATGTACGGGAAATCACCACGTTTTCCGAGAAAGTATCTATGTTTTTCGGTAATGTGACTCATGTTGAACGGGTCAAGACGTATGCCCCTGACATTTGGCATATTGTAGTGGATGCAACCCCCCTGACACCTCTGCGATAGATGCACTTTTTGATTAGGTTTGGATAACTATTATTTGTTTTTCCTCCCTCCCCCCCCCATTAGTAGTGCGTAAAAAATATGACATCACAAACAAAAACTGCGCCTGGCCTTCATAGAAAATTTATGTGCACGATAAAAAAGTAAACTCTCATATCCGTTTCCCACAAACCATCATGTCCTTTGACGATGACTTGTACGAGATCTTCGATCTTCCGACGCCGCCGGTGCCCACACAGCCGTTTCCAGAGATGCAGTTACCCCTGCAGCACCTACCCCTGCAGCACCTCCCCCTGCAGCACCTCCCCTTGCAGCAGCAGCTGCTGCTGCAACAACCGTTTCCCCCAAACCACCACCAGCTTCCACCGCAATTAACGGTAAATATCCCCTTCCAGCTCCAGTCTCATGCCCAAATTCTGCCACAACTCCCAAACGCCGACCTTCTATCGCCGTTTCCCGCCCACCTGCCGCACCTGCTCCACTCTGACACCCTGCAACCACCGAGTCCGTTTGCGTTTGAGGAACTTGCGCTTGGCGCCTCGGTCTCATCGACAAATCTTGCGGCCATGGACGTGCCACGCTTTGATTTCTACGATGAGTCGTCTCAACTCACCGAAACCAACCTCACGAGCCATAACCAAGGCCCCGGCCCCGGCCCCGGCCCCGGTCTGCAGCTCGAAATCGCAACACAGGACCCGGGTCCACAGCTGATTGCTGCTCGAACTCCGCTGCTTTTTAGCAACTCGTCACAGGCACTGCTGCCACACCAGCACCTGCTTGTGCCGAATTCGTACCTCGTGCCGACGTCGCCAGGCCTGATGGTTTCCGATGCCAGCAGCTTGTTGCGGCCCGATGAAGTCGCTATGCGTCGCGGGCGCCAGCAGAGCCATTCGCTGCAGCTGCGGCTGCGCTCGTTCTCGCGGCTGCCCGGCCGCCTGCCGGGCCCAGGGGACTCGAGCGACGATGACGACGTGCCTAGACGAGAAAAGATGTTGGAGCTCGCATCACCGGCTAAGCTGCTGAAGCGAACACAAAAGCATCCCAGTGTCTATGCCTGTCATCTCTGTGACAAGCGGTTTACGCGGCCGTATAATCTTAAGTCGCACCTTCGTACGCACACCGACGAGCGTCCGTTTATCTGCAGCGTCTGTGGCAAAGCATTTGCTCGTCAGCACGACAGAAAACGTCATGAAGAACTCCATACCGGCGAAAAGAAGTTCCAGTGCAAAGGGTTCTTGAAAGACGGCACGCCGTATGGCTGTGGGCGCAAATTTGCCCGTGCCGACGCTCTACGGCGCCATTTCCAGACAGAAAACGGTAAAGCCTGTATCCGAGGCCTTATTGAAGAGGAAGAACGTACCGACACCGATTATTTATCTCCGTTTCCCGGGTCCTCAGTGCCCCACGTAGCTATTTCTCCTCCAGATTAATGGGAACCCTTATGATGTATTATAACCTGCAAAGCCAAATAACCTGTAAAATTATTGTTAACCTACAAGAAAAAAACAATTAACCTGTAATCGAATTCAGTTTGAGTAAAAAAAGTGTATCTATCGCTTGTAGATATAAAAATACATCAAACGGTGCATGACAGACTTACTTGAACGGATAGGGACGCCGAAAACGGCGCCGTCAGCATTGGAAACCGTTTATGCCGAGAAACAGCAACGTATGCTCGAACAAAACCATCGGTACCTCAACGAACTCTTTGGGGAGCATAAAACCATGCCGTTACGGGTAAAAAACGTTCAGCTCATCAATGCCCAGGCATTCCGTGACGGGTTTGTGGCAGCACAATTGCGGCCTTTACTTTCAGAAAGACCAGTGACACTTGCTCAATTTCTTGAAGGGATCGACAAAGTTTCCTCGGCAATGGTTGAAACTGGGATGGCAGAACTAGTCGTGGCACAAGTAAAGCCGCTTCCACGGCGGTTTGGCAGAACTGGAGCGGCACTTGATGTCGTTCCCATCTTCAATATCCTGCCTGTGAAAAGGTTCTATGCCAAAACCGGCACCAATATCGGTAATGGTGAAGGAGACGGCTACATTCAGTTCCAATTCAAGAACTTATTTGGCGGCGGTGAACAGTTGGCATTTGATGCCGTTACCGGCACGAAAACGCAGCAGCTGTACCTTGTTAATTACTTGCAGCCGGTGTGGGCACTGCTGCGAGTATTTTGGGAGACCCAGGCGTACGTGCACACGCGGCAGTACGACTGGTTGCATGCCGATGTGGCGCTGCGAGGTGCTACCACGAAACTTCGGGCGGAGTGGTTCGGACTTCGCCATGAATGGGCGTTGGAGCATGTGTGGCGAGTGGTACAGAACCGGCAGCTGCGTGCTGACGACGTGCTTCACCAGGCAGGCTCGCATTTCCGTACGGCAGCGGCGTATACGGCGACGTACGATTCGCGCGACAGCGTGCATCTGCCCACACGCGGCTGGTACTGGCGCGGAGGCGTGGAGTATAGCGGGAAATTGCGTGCAGTGATGGAGCTGCTGTTTGCAAAGACATGGGAGGGGATTAAAACGACAGTGGTGGTATCGACAAAGGCCGGGAAACTAGTAAGCTCCGCTGCGAGCGGCGGTAGCGAGCGCGGTGGAATCAAAAAATCTAGCGACAAAATTAGCGATGATTTGCGCGCGAATCGCGACGTGGGCGGTAGTTTTTTGCTCGATCGGTTTTTCGTCGGCGGCCCCAACGACGTACGCGGTTTTCTTCTTAATGGGCTCGGGCCCAAACAGCATGGCAGTTCTGTCGGCAGCGATTCGTTTGTTTCTGGTGGAATTTCGTTCCTTACGGCACTCCGTTCTTCCAACTTCAAGCTTCATCAGTTTATCAACGGTGCAGTTGTTGAAAACGGCGCTAGTTTCGGCGCTGGTTTCGGCGCCAGTTGCGGCGTGGGTCTCTTATACGCCCATCCCATGGCAAGATTCGAACTCAATTTCGTCCTTCCGTTGGTAGTAAATGCCCGTGATTCTTCCAGAAAAGGATTGCAGTACGGAATCGGCGTTTCTTTTCTTTAGCATCATTTTTTTTTCTTTGTATTATAGAAATAGATTTCTACATTTTTCATTCTTTCATTCATTCATTCATTCATTCGTACTACTTTTGTCTACTGGCAATCCATTGCTGGTGCTGTTCAATCACTTTGGGAATAATGACGTTTTCGATCTCCTGCGTTTCCGGATCAACCCTCAACCATTGTTCGGATTCTGGCGTCACAAAAACCACTTCTTTCTTTCTTGTTTGGAGCAAATTACCAATTACAAGCTGATGGGCATAACGGTCCAATGCCGTTCTTGCTTTGGCAAGCAAAATCGTCTCGTCGGTCTCCAACTTGAATGAAATAATCATTGCACCTGGCGCCCATGAGTCCACCACCCGCCTCAAGAACTTGGGAACCTGTTCCAAGTCCACAATAAGCTTTCCCAGCGCTTGCAGCTGGATCTTGTGCTGCGGCATACGCAGCTGTGGCAAGAAGAAGTCCAGGACGGCCGCCGCAAGATACAACATCGCCCGTTCAGCAAGCGGCTGCAACTGCTGGCTCACTGTTCTCAAAGTGTACAAGTACTGGTTGACGGTGGTGAAGGGAATGGCAAGAAGCGACCGCAGTTGTTTGGCAGCGTTATATTTGCGCCAAACCACAAGCATTTCCTCGGCAAACGCCGGCCGGATCTCGACTTTCCCATCCTGTTCGGTCATGTAATCCAAAAAACAGTTGGTAGTATGACTGTAGTGACGAGAGTACGGCAAGAGCAGGAACTCGCGGTGTAAGAACACCACAGCGTAGCCATTTTCCAAAAAGTATTCAGCCAGCGTGGCACCACGGGTCCCTGCACTGAAATTATCAATAAAACGCACGGTATTATTCTCAAGCGGTACCGTGGTGCCGCCACTGGTGACCAAAACCACCAGTTTCTGCGTGTGACGCTGGTGGTGCTCGACAAACAGACGTACCGACAGCTCGATTTCGCCCAAGTACAGCGGTGCCTGGTGGATGCGAAAATACGTATCTTCATCGGTATGTTCTGCCACGGGAAACAACGGAATGCTGCGGTCAATGGCCGCTGCCGCCTCCGGATTCGATGTGTGGAACTGCGACATAAGAAAGTAGAAAAGGAAAGAAAAAAGTAGTTGACGTTTTGTTTTTGTTTTTTTTTTGCCTTTGAATCGCACTGATTTCTAACCACGACAATGTCAGCGGATTTCTGGTCGCTGTCACAACGACTCAAATGGCAGTTTACACGTCCGGCGCTTCTTGAAGCCAGACGCAGGGTTCTTCTTTTAGAACGTAAAATGGTCCAGAATGGACTAATCAAAGAACAACCTCATGTGGCATATGATTACCATATGCGGATCTATCTTCACAATCTCCTTCTCAAACTCGGCCGGCGACTCAATGTCCGTCAAATCGCCCTTGCACTGGCAGAAGTTTATATGATGCGGTTTCTTACCCGAGTTCTGGTCAAGGAAATCAACGTTTATGTGCTAGTGACCACATGTCTTTATGTTGCATGCAAAATCGAGGAGTGTCCACAACATATTCGGCTTCTTATCTCGGAAGCCCGCAACTTATGGCCAGAATACATTCCTCATGACGTAACTAAACTAGCAGAGTTTGAGTTTTATCTTATCGAAGAGATGGACTCGTACCTTTTCCTCCATCATCCGTACAAGGCGTTATTACAGACCCGCGATTTTTTGGTCGAGAACCCGCAGTATGGTGTGGTGCTTGATGATGACGAGCTCCAGAACGCATGGTCGCTTATCAACGATAGTTATATCACTGATCTCCATCTTCTTGTACCACCACACATCATTGCTATGGCTTCTCTTTATATCACAATCGTGCTCAAGAAACATGTTGGCAAGGAAATCGGTTTGGACGACTTGGTCAAGGCGCGTGACGACGATATGGTTGCCAAATTCATGAGCTTTTTGGCCCACCTGCATGTTAATATGGACGAGTTGGTCGATGCCATGCAGGATCTCGTACATATCTACGTGTTCTGGAACCGCTACAACGAGCAGGGCGTCAAGAAGGCATTGCAGACAATGTTGCTTCGAAGCTAAGCACCGAGCAGCTGTTAAAGCAGTGCGAAGTGCGTTAGACAAAATTTAACTGAGCGATGCAAATGCAGTGAGTGCGTGCGACAAAATTTCTAACTGACCACTTTCAGCGACAAAAACTGAGCAGGCACAATTTCGAAGAAAAAACGCACTTTTTACTGCGAAGCCAAAACATGCTGCTGCTGCTGCTGCTGCCTAAAATGAAAATTCGCACCCGAAAAACTTCCTTACTATTCAATTTAAATCATATAATTAAGCCGAAAATTTGGCGCGAACTTTTGCCAATATTGAACGATTTTTATCCCATTCCACAAATTCAAGAGTCGCGAAAATGTCGAGCTGCTTAACCCTGTCGTCACGTTCCATTTTAGTTGCTTTTGTTCCCCTTTTCGGTCGCATCCATTCAATCAAATTACAATTGTTTTTCCTGGTCTGACATTTGCACCTTTCGTAATTTGCAGAATCAGGTGAAAAATCAACGAGGTCTCTTCGTTTTTATTGTTGTTTTTACCACGGCGCGCACGGAACGACCAACTAAAAAAATATCATCAAAAAGATTTTAACCTCACATTCTTCTGTTATCCAACATGGTCATCTTCCCCAAAGGTTACAATGCGTCCCTTGAAGAGATCCAGATCTTGGTATCTACGTCTCTCTTGCAGGTTCTCAATGTCCTTCACAACATTCCCTACAAAACTCTCCACCACTTCACGTCCAAGTTCTATGAGTTTCAAAGGCATGATCCATACAGCATCTACTTCGATATTCACATTGATGACTGCTACTACGTGATCTTCTGTATTATCATTCTCACCGCAGCTCGTCTGATGTTGATACAGTGGATTCTTCGCCCGTTTGCCCGCTACGTATGTCGTATCGAAAGCCGTTTCGGGCGCACCCGCTTTGCCGAACAGGGCTGGTCATTCATCTATTACACCATCCTGTTCACAGTAGGGATGAAGTTGTACATAAATCTGCCATACTTTGAACTGCTCGACAACCTCTACTTAGGCTGGCCACACACCGAAATGCTGTTGTATTTCAAACACTATTACCTCACCCAGCTCGCATTCTGGATCCAACAAATATTTGTCCTCAACATCGAAAAGCGCCGCAAGGACCACTTGCACATGTTCTCCCACCATATCATCACCTGCATGTTGCTATTGGGTCTGTACTACTATTATTTCACCCGGATCGGACACCTTATTCTCATCATCATGGACCTGGTTGACATTTTCCTTGCGCTTGCAAAAATGCTCAAGTACGCCGGAGCCTCGCGTCTTTGTGATGCCATGTTCGTGGTGTTCTTGGTAAGTTGGGTGGTGTTGCGTCACGGCTTCTACAATGTGTTGTTTGTTCACACATGGTGGAACTCGCATAGGTTGATGGCCGATGCCCGATGTGACGTGGCCCCCAACGCGAAACGGTGCTGGAACACCACGGTGATCAACACGTTCTTGGGCCTTTTGGCAGGTCTCCAGGCAATTACGGTGATCTGGATGGTTTTGATTTTAAAGGTAGCATACAAGGTGGTTACGGGATCGGGGGCCGAGGATGTACGGTCGGACGACAATAGTGAATATGAAGAAGAAGAAAAAGAACGGGAAGAAAAGGAATGTAAAGAAAAAGTGAGTGAGATTGAAGAGAAGGGTATATCTGACCTGGCATGAATACATGGAGAGAAGTAGTCATATAAGATAAAAAGAAAAAAAAAAGAACCTATGAATTGATTCAGAATTGATTCATCATTGTAGGAAATGATTCAACACTAAAAATATAGAACACAAGTTTAAAACACGTTGGAAAAAAAGATAGAAAAAAGGTTGCGAAACAAAGAAGCCAAATTTGGAAATAAAAAGACACCAAAAAGTCTGCTAAATAAACCTATAGAAACTCAAGAAAAGAAAATACCTGATAAAAGTAATAAATATAATTCTGAATCTACAATTATTATTATAATTCATTCAAGATTCTTGTTTTAGTTCTTGAATTTTCTTGTTTCCTTCTCTTTTTCCGCTGGTTTTTTCTTTACTTCATCATCATCTCTTTTTTTTTTCTTTTTTTGTTCGTTTTGTTGATGTTTTTTCCACGCGTCATTCCTGTACGAAACCCACAACATCATGGAGTCATCGATAGCGGTGGCCGTCCGTGTGCGGCCATTCACCGCCGCCGAATCCACCAATCTCGTTGCTGCTGCCGAAACTGATCCGTTTCTTGGCGATGGCTCGCTCCTGAATCCCGCACGACGTCTGCTTCCCAACGGAATCCGCAACATCATCGACGTGGTCGACGACCGCATGTTGATCTTTGACCCGCCACAAACCAACCCCGTGGCCCAAATGCAGCGCCAGGCGTTCCCCCATAGTCGTGTCCGTGAACACAGGTTTGTTTTTGACCGTCTTTTTGACTCCAATGCGTCGCAGGCCGACGTTTACCACGATACTACACGCCCGTTGCTTGCACTGCTTCTTGACGGGTTTAACGCCACGGTTTTTGCTTATGGTGCCACGGGATGCGGCAAAACCCACACCATCTCGGGAACTCCAACGGATCCCGGTGTCATTTTCCTCACAATGAAAGAATTGTACGCCCGTATCGACGAACTCAGAGATACAAAAACCATCGACGTTTCCCTCTCATTCTTGGAAATCTACAACGAAACAATCAGAGACTTGCTCTGTCCAGAAACACCAGCACGAAAGTTAGTGCTCCGTGAAGACGCCAAAAACCGCATCTCCGTATCCAACCTTACATCACATCTGCCAACTTCGGTGGATCAAGTGATGGACTTGATCGTCACCGGCAACCAGAACAGAACCAGCTCTCCTACCGAAGCCAACGCCACCCTGTCACGGTCCCATGCGGTTTTGCAGATCAACGTGGCCCAGAAACCACGCCTGGGCGACGTGGCAGAAGAACACACGTTTGCTACCCTCCTGATCATTGATTTGGCCGGCAGTGAACGTGCTGCTGCCACCAGGAACCGTGGAGCCCGTTTGAACGAAGGTGCCAACATCAACAAGTCCCTTCTAGCGCTTGGGAACTGCATCAATGCTCTCTGTGACCCCCGGCGCCGCTCACACGTTCCGTACCGTGACCTGAAACTCACCCGGTTGCTCAAGTTTTCTCTTGGAGGCAACTGCAAAACCGTGATGATTGTATGTGTACTG
Organism: Teunomyces lycoperdinae; assembly: GCA_030574955.1. Taxonomy (NCBI): domain Eukaryota; kingdom Fungi; phylum Ascomycota; class Pichiomycetes; order Serinales; family Debaryomycetaceae; genus Teunomyces; species Teunomyces lycoperdinae. Next base: position 259,270 of record JAJMFY010000010.1, read on the forward strand.
CCATCGCTGGACCATTATGACGAGACGCTCAACACGCTCAAGTACGCTGACCGGGCCAAAGAAATCAAAACGAAGGTGGTCCGCAACCAAACCAACCTCGACCGCCACGTTGGCTCGTATCTCAAAATGATCACGCTCCAAAAGCAGGAAATTGAGGAGTTAAGGGCACGAGAACTGGCAGTAGTAGAACAAACAACCACCAAGATCCACGCATTGCACGACGAAAACGTTGCCCAGCTTCTCACGGGCATACAAACCATCAAAACATCGCTCGTGAAACAGAACTACGACAAGTGGCGCAAATACTTTGTTCTAGCCAAACGCAAGCTTCTTATACTCCAACGATTGGACATTGCTGCCCTTCTAGGCGACGCTGACGAAGCAGCTGTGCCGCTTGCTGAACAGTTGCTTGTCAAACTCGATACACAGATTACTGAGCTCGAACTGCAGTACACTCGGCCAACGGAAATCGACCATATCTTGAACGAAACCACGGCACAAATCCTCCGACGCTTGAAAGAGCTTGCAAGATGGCGAGAATGTCACACTCAGATCTTTGAGCTGCTTGTCGCCGCGACCAAAGAACTGTTGGAACGAGATATCTTGTTTAATTCGCTGATTTTGTTTGACCATCTCGTGCATGAGCTCCGTGAGTTTAGTCTTGTGGGTAAAGAAGCGGATTTGGCTGCGAATCTCGAACTTTTACTTAATGGTGAATACGATTCGCGCATCGAAGTATGCTGCTCGCAGTTTATGCAGCAGAAACTACGTGAGTCTGAAGAAAAGGAAACCAAAGAAATGCTTCCGAAACTCCGAGACCATAAACGGACGCTGCTGCCGCTGCGGTCGCCGCGTGGCTCGAAGCGGACGATTCGCAAGCTGCTGCATTCGTCGCCATTCCGCAAGACCTCGAAGAAAATGGTACGCTGGGACGTGCCGAAAAGCGAGCCGATGGAAAGCGATATAAGCGTAGACGAGTCACAGATCCGTAGCGAGGATGACGACTCGCCACTTGGCCACAGTGTGATTGACCGGTCTTTTGATGATTTGGATCTTAAGTTTGATCCGATGTTGGACTCGCCGCCGGTACGGCGTCGGGTGACGAGTGAGTTGACACGCAAAAAGAAAGAGTTTGCCAATAAACGGCTTCTGATCTCGTTGAGTAAAGAACACGGTGCATCGAGATTACCATTGTTAAACAAGCAAGCAAGCCGGATTGTGGAGCAGGGGCAGGCGTCAGAAAATGACGAATAAGGCTGGGTAAATATAGAATTGCATAGTTATAGAGGTAAAAATGCTACTAGTAATTAATTTGTAATTAAATGATAAGCATCTGGAAATACAATATTAAAATAAAAATCAGTGAATGTTAATTGAAAAGAAAATATTAAACTAAATCAAGTAACAAATGAAGAAAATCGAGTTATCAAATCAACTAAACTTGAAGTTACGACACCAACAGGCCAATTAAAAGTTTTGGATTGGTGGTTCAAGAGATTCTCTAATTCAATTTTTAATTGCCGCAAAATTTCTTTACTCAAATCGTAGATTCATAAATAATCCATATATAAAGCGAGCTTAGTATCTGTTGCTACCGTACGAATCGTTGTTGTTTCCATAAGAATCGTTTCTGTTGCTGCTTCCGTAAGAATCGCTCTTGCCATAAGAATCGTTTCTGTTGCTGCTTCCGTAAGAATCGTTGTTAGAGCCATAAGAATCGTTCTTGGAACCGTAAGAATCGTTCTTGGAACCGTAAGAATCGTTTCTGTTGCTGCTGCCGTAGGAGTCGTTCTTAGAACCATAAGAGTCGCTCTTGCCATAAGAATCGTTTCTGTTACTGCTTCCGTAAGAATCGTTGTTAGAGCCATAAGAATCGCTCTTACCATAAGAATCGTTACCGTACGAGTCGTTACCGTACGAAGATTCGTTCTTGTGGTTCTTGTGGTGGCCGTGCTTTTCTTCTCTGTTAGTCAAGTTCAGCAAGAAACCTCCCTGGTTGTGCTGGCTGTGGTTCTGGTTCTGGTTGTGACCTTGGTTATTGTGCTTATGTTCTTCGTAGCGGTCCTCGAGCTTGTTAGCACCGATTGCACCTGCAACAGCACCAACAATTGTTCCCAAGGTACCGTGCTTTTGGCCACCCATCTTGTGGCCACCAAAGGCACCAGCAGCACCGCCAGCAACCGAAGCAAAGAGGCCTCTTTCGCCGTCCTCGCCTTGTTGGTTGTTGTCAGAGGATCTAGTTTGTTCGTAATTACCTTTTTCGCCAGAGGCGTAGAAATCGTCTGCAGACATTGTTTGCTATGTTTAAAATTGATGAATTGATGGCAAATTGCTACGCTTTTATAGACCCAACAGTATTCTACACGAGTTGCCGGATCGGGAGACGGACAGACACAGAGAAACAGAGAAAGTGACAATAAGTCCCCTAATTTCAGGTACGCCCACGCTGTCCCCCCGCGATGAAATATTCCATGCATGGCGGATCCCAGGAAATTCAGGATTGGGAAATAATAATAATAAAAAATACAGGAAAAGGGAAAAAGGATGATATTTTTCTTATATGCACATCAGTAACCCACACATACAATCATAAATAAAACGACTACTGTGGTGACAAAAGTATTTCAGGTCTGGTGGTGGGCGGTGGGGGACGCGCACACATTTGGTGCGTCATCACACCCAACGCGGCGTGCCGGCTGTGGCTTGCTATTTTTTTTTCTTTTGTCTTATTATTTTTAATTGTCTGTCGTCACCAAACACAAACACAATCGCAATCGCAATCGCAAACAAAAATAGCTTTGCCACCTCCCTCTCCCCACCTCTATAATCAGGAACATTCTATATTCAGACAATGATGCAGTCCTTGTCGGTGGATTTCGACGGTTTGAAATTGGCCCGTAGTTTGGACGCGGTGGCTTTATCCGTGATGCGACCCAAACTCTTTTCGTCGCCGTTTTCAGCAGCACGACGGTACCAGTCCTGTGCCTCGGCACTGTTCTTGACACAGCCAATACCCTTATCAAAGAAATTGGCAAGCGCAAACTGTGCCTTGGGAAAGTTGCACAACGCAGCACGTTTGGCCCATTCAAACGCTTCGTTTTCGTCCTTGGGCAAAAACGGCTCGCTGCCAACCAAGTACCACGCACACATCGCAAGCATCGACTCAGGATCACCTCCAAGTGCCGCCTGCGTGTAGTAATGGATCGACAAGTTGCTGTCCTGCGGCACAATCTCGCCAACCTCGTAGTATTTCCCAAGAAGTGCCGCCAGCGGAACGTGGCCAAGCGCCGCCGCCTGTGAATAGAGCTCAAGTGCATACTTACGGTCGGCAATCACAATATCTTCAAACCCATTAAAGTAAATCTTGCCAAGTTCGTATGGTGCAGCAGCCACAAGCTCGTTGGCAATGTTGCTGGCCCTCTCAAGCCATTTTATGCCGCTCTTTTTCGTGTTGACGTTGGCTGGAAGCCCCATCCGCCCATAAAACGAATACACCCCGAGCTTGTACATGGCACTCGGATGGTTTTTGGCAGCAGCAATCTTGAGATATTCCACCGCTTTACGGGCATCACGGCCGGTTCCAAGCCCCTCTTCGAAGCAGTACAGAGTACGGAACGCCAGCTCAACATGGCCATGTTTCGCTGCCAGCTGGAAGAGAATAAACGCATCGCGGTTATCAACACGGTCCAATGCACCCGAACTAAGCGCATCGGCAAGCAAGTACTGTGCATCAACGTATCCCTTGTCGGAAAGACGCTTGAGGTAGATCAATGCTTCCTTCAAGAGCGACTTCTTGAGCGACTTGTCTTCGTTTTCAAGCAACAACGCTGTTTGGAGCATGTACTGAGCGTATTGGAAAAGTACCGCGGGATCGTTGCTCTTTTTGGCGTTCTGACGGTAAAGTTCGATTGTCTTGATGCGTGGAACAAGCGTGCTACCGCTGCCGACGTGCTGCTGGAGCAAGTTCTGCAGAAATTCAACAATGCTGGCGTTTTCGCGGTCATAAAAGAACGACAGCGCCAGCAGTACCAGTCGAGTATGGCCCGGGCCGCCCAAGAGATTGCCCAGCGAGGCGCTGGTGCTGCGTTTGTGGCTGGGAAGCTCCAAGTTTGTCACTGACGACGATGCCAGCAGCAAACCAAACACTGGTGGTGACAGGGGCGGCGCTGTAGCCACCATTGGAGTTGCTTCGGGTGATGCGGCGGGATGTGGTGGCGAAGGAGCCGCGAATGTGGATGCGATGGGCGACGTCGTGGGTTTGGGGCCTGGCGACGTGATTTTTGGGGTGGGAGATACCGGGTTTGATGCTGGATACGCGGAATGATGTGCTGGCGACGAGATTTTACGTGCTGGCGATGCTGAATGGTAAGAATATGGCTGGCTTGGGGGAGGAGCCGATGCAAAGGCGGAATTTGAGATGGTTCCCGAGTTTTGTGGGTTTAGTGGAGGGTTTATTGGATAGGGAGGGTTTGGATTTCTCTCCTCTTGTTCAAACGCCATTGGGCGAGCCGCCACCTTCTGGCGGTACGGATGATTTGACATTAAGGAAGAAAACTTGAGGGTGGTAAAAATTCTTGATCTACTTTTTTTTTTTTTTCTACCTAAAATTACTGATTAAATATCCGACGGCGCCTACCGCAAGCACCCACACGAAGCTGCGGAGTCCAAGCATTGGCCGGTGAGTGTCGTTGTCGTCCACAAGAAGTCGTGCACGGTCTTCAGCATCGAGCAGGGACCAGTCCACGCCCGACTCATCATGATTGGTTGACCCTGGCGTTGTACTTGCTCCTGTTGCTGCTGCTGCTGCCGCTAAGTTCCGTTGTTCTGCCTCGCGCTGTTCGCGCTCCTCTTGCTCGTTGCGCACCGCCAAGTCCAAAAACTGCGCTCGGAACCGCGGATTTTCGCGCGAATTCCATGCCTTGCTCTCGCGCGCGAGCCGCCGTTTCACATTGTCACTCGTGACAATGCTGCCAGTGGTGCTCTCATCGCCCGTCATAAAACTAAGGAGCCCGGTCAATATCGTTGCCACGCTCCACGCAGGATTCCATGTATCGGGATGATAATCGCTCATCGAAAGACAAAGCCGAGTGTTACACGCAAACCGACCGTTCGGAGTAATCATCGAGATCAGTGGCGGCTTGAACGGATACTCGCTGGGAAACCTCAACATCCCATGATACTGTCCATGTTCAAACGGCGTGTTGGGAGGCCCGGTGATCACATAGTGCCACTCAAGAATGTTCTCCTCATTCGGTTTGGCTATAATGAACGGCGGTGGTGCCGCTGATATGCTCTTGTACTCCTTGGTTAACCGTTTCTGGGACATGGTCTTGACTGCCACGATGGTGGAACGTTTGTTGAAATGCTTCCAGTGCTGAGACTTACTGATCGTGCAGAATTTTACTGATGACTACCAAAAAATAAAAATAAAAATTAACAAACGGCATGCTGTAAATTACTGACCGTTCTGATTCTTACCGAAAAATTCAAGGTTCAGACCCTCTTTTCTACCCGCACACAACACCAACGTGCTGTCGACCAAGTACTCGGTCTCACCGGTCTTGTCGTCCTGGCGTGACTGGATCTCACCTGCCTCCACAGCAGCTATCACGTCAACCGTACAATGAGTGATGATAAACGAGCGTGGGTGCCAGATCTTCACAGTAACGTCGGTGTCGGCAACCGTACCGAGGCCCGCGTCGCTAAAAGTCTCACGAAGCGCACCAGAACTGATTCCGCCCGCGTGTCTCACCGAACTCAGCAATTCAGAAATGCTGTGTTCGCCTTCAGCACGGAAGTCAATCACAATAAGCGTACCGCCAGGAGCAAGAAAAGATGCCAATTTCTTGGTCATCTCGCGGTAATTGTCGAAATGGTGGTACGAAATTGTACAAAACACAACGTCGATCTGGCCGCCAAACTTCTCGTCAACTTCCGCTTGCACCGCGCTGTCCAAAATATCGTAGTTGTAGGGACGCGCAATGGCACCAACGCGGTCCTTAAACAAGCCCAAGAAACCGTCGCTGACGTCGATTCCGACGATTTCGTCGTTGGTATCGAGATACCGAACAAGCTTCAGCGCGATAAGTCCTGGCCCGCACGCAAAGTCCAACACTTTGGCACCCGGCTTGAAAAGCGAACTGGTGCTTATTGTAGCCGGATCCGGCAAGTCATCGACCGTAAGTCCCATTGCTGGCTTGTCAGGGTCGCCATCAATACGCTGGAACTTATGGGGCTGTGACCAGTCGAATTCAAGCAACATTTTGGTACAGACGACCGCAAGCGTCTGGATCGAATCACGTTGTTCATATACACTGAGTTGCTTGTCGAAATGGGCATTGTTGGCTTCAATTGCCGCTTTATGTGAATCGGACATCGCTTCCGGCTCTAAACATGCAAGCTTTCCTCGTTCTATAAATGCCGGGTTTTGTTGCAGTGTGCAGGCGCACGGCCTTTGTTGGCTTCCACCATTCTTATGTCCCTGGAATCTTCTCTGGTGTTCTGTTTGACTCTTCGATGACTTAGTAACCAGAATTTGGAATTGTCTGTTGGTTGAGTTTCCGATTTGGACCCTGAAATCAAAGGAATGTCGACACCTGCTGTTTCATACCAGAATAACTTCACTTAAACCACCCTTCATAATATTGGATCTTTTGATGGGAAAAAGGTTACCAATTTGTATCTTCACTCCGGATATCGGCTTTAAGTACAAAAAAAAATCCCTTGCTGGTGATATTATCACTTGTGCTTATCAATGACATCTGTCATCTCACTATAGTTTCTGTTTTCATGGTTCTATGTTCCAACCGATTGCCCAAAACGGTAAACTGCCCCCCCGGATTATTTTTTTTCGCGTTGGATGTACCAATTAGGAAGGCACTTTTATTGCCCATTTTGCAGCTACAGAGATAAGCCAGACATAAATGAAGCCGGCAAAATCTCTATTTGAGCCAACGAAAATTGATATGCTACCTCCTCCAGTTGTTCTCCGGACCATCAAAGATGGGAACACGCATAAACGTGTTCCAGAATCGCTTTATCTCGCCCATTTGAGCGAAAAGTACCACGAAGCCTGTCGCATCACTGGCCTTGCAACCACTGCCAACGTCAAGTTTGATCCAACTCAACATCTCCAGTACTACACGAGTCCTGCTCTTCGGCACCAGTTCCAGAATACTCGGCGGTTGACCATGGCCGAGCTTGGATTGACCAATAAGAACCAGATATCGTCCATCGGCGTCAGCGATCCGTTCCCGCTCTTCACCCAGCAGGCAGTCGATATCATGCGCCAGGAAGTGTTGGAGAAACAACTTTTCCTGGAGTTTGCTCGGTTTTCATACAGCTCCACCTCGGGAATGGACGTGGCCATGCGTGGCTACGTCAAAAACGACGACCATATTACGGCTCCGTTCACCTACCAGTGCTGGACCCATCCTAAGACAATGAAGTTGGTGAATATGATGGCAGGAGTGGAGCTAGAGATTGTAATGGACTATGAAATTGCCCATCTCAATGTGTCTATTAAAGATGCTCTGAAGGCAGAGCAGGAACGACTTGACCATTCACAGAAACTGGAACTGGACCCCGATGGAAACGATATTCCGGCTGTTGTGGACTGGCACTACGACAGTTACCCGTTTGTGTGTGTACTTATGCTCTCAGACACCACTGACATGATTGGAGGTGAGACTTCACTTCGTATGGGTGCTTCGACGTACGATACCAGCGATCCCGAAGCATCTCACACTGCCGTGGTGCCTGGCCCACAACTGGGTTCAGCTGCGGTTCTCCAGGGGCGTTTGATCGAACACCTTGCACCTTCACCAGTTGGTTTGGCAGAAAGAATTACCATGGTGACTTCGTATCGTGCTCGTGATCCTACCAAGAAAGATATGTCGGTACTCAGCACCGTCAAACCCGAGATCAACTACGGTTCGTTGTACAACAGTTTCTATCCGCAATGGACCAACTCTCGTATCCAAGTTCTCAAGCAGAAACTCGACTTGGTCAACCAACAGGCCCGTAATTCTCAGGGAGAGTTCCAAAAAGAGCTCACGGTCAATGCTCTTGCAGAAATCGAGAAGTACTTGCAACACACTTACCGAGAAATGGAAGTGTCGGATACCGAATATGCCCGGGCCGCTGCAGCTATCTTACAAACAACTCAGTAGCGTAAAGACTATATATTGATTGTATATTCGGATTAAACACAGATCCTTACGTTTTGGATATGCTCATAAAAAAGAAATAGAAATGAATATTAAACGAACTAAGAATGCTTTCTCTCCACCACTCACGAACAACACATCTTGCTCCAGAAACCTTTTTCCTCCTCCTCGATATGTTGCTGCTCATACTGGTGGCCGTTGTGACCTGCCTCATACTTGGGCTGGTTCTTGGACTGCTCGTTCATCAACTCGCCATTGTTGGCCGTAATGTTGTTGTTGGTAACAGAATGAGGAATGCCTTGGCTTTGCGACTCCTGCTTGATGGGTGGCAACGGACGGTTGACCAAGTGCTGAAGCTTCTGCTGGTGTAACTGTGCTGCCGATAACTGCTGTTGCGATGGTGGATGTGGAGTCTGTTGCTGCTGTTGTTGCTGCTGTTGTCTCCGTCTTTGGTCACGGTGACGTCTGTCTCTCTCGTTTGGTGGGTTGGGATGACCGTAACCGTGCAAGTTGGGCTTCTTGTTGATGGCAGCATCCCAACCTTTTCCTCCGTTGAGATGCAACCAGTCAAAGTCTCCGTCACAGGATTGACCCAAGTCGTCTAATGCAGATAAGAGCAACATACGGTACTCTTCGTAGGCAGGCTCGGCGTCAAATGGCAAGCTCCGTACACTGTCCAAGTATTCGGCAAACTGTCTTGGTAAACCGTCACAAAGAGTGACTGCCGGTGTAGTTCTCTTCTTGTCACCAATCTTCTCGTACTTTTGCTTATTAGTAGGTGCTTTCAATCCTTGCCATGGTAACTGACCTCTCAAGAAGTAAAAGAACACATGGCCCAATGCCTCCAAATCATCTCTTCTCAGTTGTTCTCTTCCCAAGTGGGTGTTGATGGACATGTAACGAGCGGTACCACTCAAAGACTTCTTTTCTCTGTAAGGAATATGCTGTTTAGTTCTAGGATCACGGTATTGCTTGGCCATACCGAAGTCAATCAAATGAACGTGGTTTTCGTCAGGAAGGTTTTGGCGACCAATCAAAAAGTTGTCCGGCTTAATGTCTCTGTAGATCAAGTCGTGACGATGTACCTCTTCCACAAGGTTCAACATCTGAATGGCGATCTGAACCACGGTCTTGACCGAGAAGCGGCGTCCGCACCAGTCAAACAAGTCTTCGAGGGAAGGACCCAAAAGATCAATGACCAAAATATTGTGCAAGCCTTCCTGGCCAAAGTAGTAGGCGTTGGGGATACCTTCCGAACCTTGCAAGTGTTTATAGGTGCGGTATTCGTCTCTGAGTTGAGGGGCTTCTGTTTTGCGAGGCTCAAACTTGATGGCGACGGGGACTCCGTTGATGATATTTGTACCTTCAAAAATAACACCAAAGGAGCCTTCACCAATCTTTTTGCCTATTTTGTAATGGAGTCCTACGACAGACGAGTTGGAGTTGGATGAGTTGGTGGGTTGATTGTGCGAGGCGGTGGCGGCAGCAATGGCGGCCGGCGAGGACGATGAGATCTGAGCACGGTTCGACATGGCTCGATTAAACAGGAAACAATGACAATAACTGGAAGGTTAGATGAGGTGGAATAAAGGGTCTATCTATAGGCTCTATTTAGAAGGGAAGGGAACGTCTAGTGACTATAATTGTGTTAAGTTTTTCTTTTTTTTTGTTGGTGGTGTAAAAAAAATCACTGGTTTTGACAGTTGTTTTGTTTTTGTTGTGGATGGTGATCTCAACTGATTATTGAGCAAGCAGGAGTGGAGTTTGTGTAACTGTGCCGCTCAAGATATGTGTGTACACTTGGTGTAGAAAATGAAGTGTTGATGTGGTAGACGTATATGCTCTTTCGCTTTGCTTCCAATAAATAATTAGTGGTCTTCTCACCCCGAGGTTGGTGTTCTTGTCGTCTCCCTTCTGTGTCGGTTAATTGGAAAATTTGATTTCCGGTGGGCGCACGTCCAAAGCTTTCTAGCTCTTTTTTTTAAATAATTTTTTTTTGGGGCTCCCAGATGTGTGTTTGACGGGGTGGCGAGCCAAGATAAGATGAAAAGGGAAAAATTTTTGAATCGATGTGACAGTGCGGGTTGCTGGGTCCGCTTCAGTATTGTTTGTTGGCCTACGAAAGGGCTGTTATAAGATATCTCTCTGTTTCTATAATTAACACCTATGTACGGCTCTCTATAAAGCTTCCCCTCTTGTGTTGCTTCCCCGGTAAAAGACAAGGACCCGACGCAAGCACCCACCACAGAAAAAAAAAATTCGCTCGCTACGAGGGTCGGCCCCACTCAGCCGGGGGTTTCTTTATGATTTGAGTGCCATCTTATTTTTTAGACCACACAGCACCCTTTTTTCTGGCCCGGAAATCGTGCGCCCCACCAACGAGCAATATTGCTCAGCAATATCAGCAACGAACTGCAATATTTTCGGTGCGGGTTACAGTGTCTGGGCCAACAAGGCGCCCTCCAACCTGGTTCCAGATCATGTCCCCGTGACAGTAGTTATTACTCATTGTTACTTTGTTTATTGTCGTCACTTATTTGTTCTATATGCTGGGTGCAAGTCGTTGCTTTTACATTACCATGTTGCGATCTGTGACGAGGCCTAAAAATGACTCATCTAAGCCTCCTCGTTGCGGTGGTTAAGATCAGTCCTGTACCAAATCGGGCACTCTAGCATCGCACCGACCACACTGCCTCGCCACGGCTCGGGGTTTTTCCATCCACAACCGATCCTGGGTGAGATTGCCTGCTGTAACTAATAGATAAGGTGATTGTCTAACCTCTGACGCAACTAACGGACATAACTTACGTATTCAAACCGTGTTCTTGACCTCGATCACCGAATACGGTATTGCTCTTGCAAATCTCGAGCACCAACTTGCCCAAAACCAGTCTCACAACCACACGTAGCCAATTCACCGTTTTCCCTCAAAAATCCCATTATTAAGACCTTGTCGCAATTTCCTACCCGTGACCCCTCGTTGCCCTGACGATTCACATTAACCTACAGTATCATGATGAAAGTCAGCAGCATTCTCGTACACGTGTCTATTGTACTATTGTGCGCCACACTTACAAAGCCTTGTTTCCCCTTTATAACAATCTCCCTTTTCTTTTCTGCTTTTTACCACCATTAAACTTAACCGACAATCATTTTATTTTTTTTTTGGTATATACTATTACTAGTTCAACTTTACTGTGACCGTAAGGCTAGTGGCAGTAATTTGCTTCTCTAAAGCAACCCATAAGCTTAAAATCTTTTATTCCAAGCTCAATCCTAAAGCTTCTCTTTGACTCTTTGATTCCGGATCGAAGTATGGTTTTTCAGCCAATGATGTCACACGAGTACCATGTCTGGCTTCCTTACCTTCGTGGTCCCAAACAGCATTGTGTTGAGAAACTCTGTTATCCCAGATGGCAGAAGTTCCCAATCCCTTTTTAGTAGGTTTCCAGTTGAATCTCACTTGGATATCCAAGTTCTTTTCAAAGACTTCAATAAGATAATTCAAGATAACATTGGATTCTTCTGGCAATAATCCTACAATCCGAACAGTCATGGCGCGATTCACGTACAACGATTTCCAACCAGTAGCTGGGTGGGTTCTAATAATTGGATGTTCTCTTTCAATGTACTTGGGACCCTTCAATGGATTTTCTCTGTCAATATACTGGTGAGCAGAACGGTAAATTGCAGTCTTACCGTCCAAAAATTGCTGCAATGCTGGTGACAACTTGTCATATGCTGCATATCCAGAAGACCACAAAGTATCACCACCAACATCAGGAATTGCATCATTGTGCAAGTGAGTAATACCAGCAGGTTGATGTTCATGGACCAAGTCAGTGTGCCATTGAGAGTTACCACCAATTGATTTCTTGAAAGTAAGACCCAAGCCATACTTTTCACGGTAGTAGTCTTGCCATATGACAGAAATACCATTAAGTTCACTATTAACACGTGGGACTTGTGGATGAATTTCAACTTGTCCCCAGTAGTGGCCCAATTCAAGTTGCTTTTGTGGAGATAGGTCTTGGTCTCTGAAGAAAACAACGACTCTTTCAGCAACCAATAATGCCAATTCATCCTTCTGTTGATCAGTCAAGTCAGACAATTGTAAGCCAACAATTTCGGTACCAATGTGCTTGGTTAGTTCAATGACTTCAGTGGCAGCACCGAACAACGCCTTCTTTTCTGGGTCGGCGTTCTTCGCCCGTTCGATGTATGGGTAATCCTCGTTTCTAACTTCAAAGGCTTCGTCAACGAACTTTGGAATGTCTTCATTCTTTGGAACAATGGGATAACCCTCTGAAAGATCAACGTTATGTCTAGCATATCTGGCCTTCGTGGTTTCTGGCAAAGCTTCCAACCATGAAGCTTCCTTACCAAGCTTGTAGTCCTTGTAAACAGAACCGTGACCAAGTGGCTTCAAGTTAGCCAATTTTTTGATTGCTTCTTGGTAATCGACTTCAGCAGAAGTTTTAGGGGAAGCAGTAGGAGCCATTGTGTTTAAGTGTTACTGTTGAAACCTACAAATTTAACTACAATCAAGGGCTCTTATATACTTTTGGCTTAGTAATGATATTGTTGGACCGCCACATATTTGATTGCAAAAGCTAGATTTCAATTGCAAACTGTGGTTTTCGTTATCTCCGCTTCCAGTGCGAAAACTAGTTTACGAACTGCTATTTTAATAGTCCGACGTCTTATTGTTGTCCTCTGATACGCCCGTAAGTGGATTTATGCCTCTTTTGTGCTACTAGTAAGGTTCATTGCTGCAACTTTTCTTAAATAATAGTGGCTGGCTGATCATATAGTATTAAAGTCCGACTGAAAAATGTGGATCTACAACTTAATTTTGACTGCAAAAATTAATCATTCGATTTAGCTGTAGCATTTTTACGTAATTAATCCAAACTAAGTCCGAGAGCTTCTCTTTGACTCTTTGATTCCGGATCGAAGTATGGTTTTTCAGCCAATGATGTCACACGAGTACCATGTCTGGCTTCCTTACCTTCGTGGTCCCAAACAGCATTGTGTTGAGAAACTCTGTTATCCCAGATGGCAGAAGTTCCCAATCCCTTTTTAGTAGGTTTCCAGTTGAATCTCACTTGGATATCCAAGTTCTTTTCAAAGACTTCAATAAGATAATTCAAGATAACATTGGATTCTTCTGGCAATAATCCTACAATCCGAACAGTCATGGCGCGATTCACGTACAACGATTTCCAACCAGTAGCTGGGTGGGTTCTAATAATTGGATGTTCTCTTTCAATGTACTTGGGACCCTTCAATGGATTTTCTCTGTCAATATACTGGTGAGCAGAACGGTAAATTGCAGTCTTACCGTCCAAAAATTGCTGCAATGCTGGTGACAACTTGTCATATGCTGCATATCCAGAAGACCACAAAGTATCACCACCAACATCAGGAATTGTATCATTGTGCAAGTGAGTAATACCAGCAGGTTGATGCTAATGGACCAAGTCAGTGTGCCATTGAGAATTGCCTACCCTTGAATTCTTGAACGAAATTGGAAGACCAAGAGCCTTGTTGTAATCGGCCCAAATGACTGAAATACCGTCTTCTAACCTAGCAGCCTGTGGATGGACTTCAACTTGTCCCCAGTAGTGGCCCAATTCAAGTTGCTTTTGTGGAGATAGGTCTTGGTCTCTGAAGAAAACAACGACTCTTTCAGCAACCAATAATGCCAATTCATCCTTCTGTTGATCAGTCAAGTCAGACAATTGTAAGCCAACAATTTCGGTACCAATGTGCTTGGTTAGTTCAATGACTTCAGTGGCAGCACCGAACAACGCCTTCTTTTCTGGGTCGGCGTTCTTCGCCCGTTCGATGTATGGGTAATCCTCGTTTCTAACTTCAAAGGCTTCGTCAACGAACTTTGGAATTTTTTCAATAGGAGGTCTGATTGGGTAACCCTTTGACAAATCGACGTTGTGTCTTGCATATCTGTCCTTAGTGGTCAGAAGTAAATTGTCTATGGCAGATTTAAAGGCAGCTTCGGGGTCTTCATTAAACTGACCCCGGCCGAGGGGTTTCAAGCTTGCAAGTTTTGAAATGACCTCTTTGTATTCGTCATCTACTGGAGCTGTAGTTGGTGCCATGTTATTGGTATATTTTTTGGAGATTTTCTTCGTAACGTTCGACTTTTCTATCGGGCTTATTTTATAGTGATAAAATGTGGTGGCTGCAATTCGCAACAACCAGTGAAAAATAGTTAGTTCGTACTCCGATCAGGCCTATCAAAAACTGTGGATACATATCGTATTTATTTTTAGACTATTAAGATTACTAAATGATTTTAGCACACGAGTTTTTACAATGATGTCATGCCCCAGGAGAGAATATATCTGATTTTAACGGTTCGGTTTACATTGTTCTTCTGTTGGGATGGCGGTGGAGCGGGTGTAAGTGGGGCAGGTGCATTTTAGTATTCTGTCAAAAAGTATTATTTTTTATTTCTGTACATTTTATAATTAATTAATATTTTTACAAAATTCCCCACAATTATCGTACCTTGCTTCGCACAAAGGTTTCAACACGTTCTTCCATCATCTCGGTAATTTTGATGTATATAGGGTCGTTCTGAACCATAAGACCCCATGCAGCAAGATTGGGATACACCTCCGAGAGATCTTGTTTGATTTGTGTAATATCTCTGACTTGAGCTTCGTTATCAAAGAGATTCTCATAGATTGGGAAACTGAGCATGATATCGGCGGCAGTAAGCCTGTCTCCAACAAAGTAGCCAGTTCCATTCTTTGAAAGATGGTCGTCGAGATTTTTCATGTTCAACTGCCATTCATGGATGTAGTATCCCTTGTTGAGGGCCTTTGTCATGACTCTCATGATGGTTTTGGTACCTACTGGGGCAATTTTTTTTGCAACCGAGTTAATCAAAAGCGCCATGTTTAGCCCCTGAAGCGTTCCCTCTGCGTAGTGGATAAAGTAATCAACCTGGATCTTTTCTCGTGGGTCTGTTGGTGTAATTAGGTGGTATGGATCATAGTTGTTGACAAGGTATTGCATGATCAAGCCACTCTCGGCCAATGTTAGTGGAGGCAGCCCGTCAGCAAACTTGATTTCTAGAATCGGTGCCTTCCCGCTTGGATGGACTTTGAAGAGTTCTTTGGGTCCTCTCCAAGTAGCAGGGTGTCTGAGGTATATCTTGACTTTGTAATCGAGATCAAGGACTTCAAGAAGCCACAAAATCCGATGCGCTCTCGAATCAGTAAGCCTTTAGGTTAGTTGATATGCTGGAACAATAAACGAGGAGGAGAATCAAACTTACCAATGCAAAGTGAAATGGTCTTTGGCACTGTGAATGGACATAATTTACAATTATGTTTCACTCAAACATCCTGAGGATTCCGAACCACGGGGGGCATTATATATTTCGGTAGAGGCATAAATTTTAGCATAAACGTATATTTCCCGATGAGGCAGTTTTTTTTTCGGGGGTGATTTTTGCGGGGTTGAAACTCAACCCGATTTTGTGCCTATTCGAGCAAAGATGGCCCGAATAGGGCCCTCGTACTAAGAGTAGTCATTACAACTTTGTGCCCAGTCCAGTTATAATATCATTGGCTTTTACTAAACGGGAATTCTTTTGAATCAATTGGAACCACTGGTAAAGGTGTGGGTACGAAACCTTGAGATCTTCGCTCAAACCAGCCCTTCTCAGACTGTCAGTAAACAAACTGGATACCGGGAAACTCAAGATAATATCGGCAGCAGATAATGTGTTTCCAACAAAGAAATCGCATTGCAGCAGGTGTTGTTTCTTGATGTTGGTTTCCAAGAAGTCCAAGTTTCTCTTGAGTTCAGGCAAGTAGTATGCACCGTTAATGCCATCAACAACACGACGAACTAAGAACAGCAAGATTCCAGAACGATCAACCGCGGTGTTGGTCACCAATAAAGCCACCAACACACTTTGGAACGACCCTTCGGTGTAGTGTAAATAGTAATTGACCTGTTCTTCATCCGTAGAAGTATTGCCCTTGAGTTTACCAGTAGGATCATAATTGGCAAGGAAGTACTGGATGATGTGGCCGGTTTCAGCAAGTACCAACTTCAGACCATTATCCTCAATTATCTCAACTACCGGTGACTTGCCCAATGGATGGACCAGAAGCAATTCTGGTGGAGCACGGTAGGCGGCGTTTCTCGCGTAAGTTTTCAACTCGTATTTGACTTCCAATTCCTCGAAAAGCCATAAAACACGGTGCGATCTCAGATGGTTGAGCCTGAAGTTAGTACAATATCCATCAGTTTTTTCTGATATACGTACCAGTGTAAGATAATTTTAGTCATTTTAATTGCGTTGAAGAAGTAGCAAGGATTGCGAGGGGGTTTTTAAATAGGACGAAAATAAGGCACGATATTCCAATTGTTTTTGGCTGCTGCTGCAAACAAACTACAATAAAAGCCCCAGGCAAAAATCAGACTAGTGACAATATGTTGTTATAAATACGAATCTAGAACTTTTGACTTTTGATGGCTGAAACCTTTTAACCCAGACAAACATACGGTGGCTTGCTATACAATAAAGTTACCTTGGTGGATCAGATTTTCTGGTGTGCGCATCTCATCTCTAAATTTTTCAGAAGTAGCGAAAGCGACAAAGAATAAGAGAAATGTCCCAAACGAAGCAGATCAACACACTTGTGCTCGATGCGACGCCGTTAATCACACAGTCTGCGTCGACCTTGATGCAGCATGCGTCCAAATTCCTTACAACGCCCGGAGTTTACGCTGAATTACGTGACGAAGCCGTACGTCAACAGTTGGTACTCTGGGGCGACAACTTGGCCATCAGACACCCGAAACAGGAGTATATCGACCGAGTGACAAACTTTGCAAAGTTGACCGGAGATTTCCAGGTCTTGTCGGCCAACGATATTCATATTATTGCGTTGGCTTATGAAGTTGATGTGGAGTTGAATTACGGCGATGACAGATTACGAAAGTATCCTGGTGAAAAGAAGGCTGGAGACGAACCAGAAAAGAACACGTACCGTTCTACTGAACAAGTGGTGGAGGAAGAGAAACAGGAACAGGAACAGGAACAGGAAGAAGAAGAAGAGCAACAAAAAGATGATGGCTGGACGACGGTCGTGAAGCCCAAGAAAGAAAGAAAGCAACGTGGAGGATACAAGAACCGGGAACAAGGCGATGCCGCATGGATGAATCTTCCAGGAATCGATCTTGAAGAGAAGAAGGAAAAGAAACCAGAAAAGAAGGAAGAAGAAGAAACAAAAGAAGAAGAAACCGAGACAAATGAAGAACTCGGTGAGGATTATGACGAAGAAGAAGACGACGGTGAGTGGATCACGCCAGAAAACCTTCAGGAATCAATGATCCGCGATACTTCGCAGCAAATGAAGGAAGCAGAGCCTACAAATGCTGTGGAAGTTGCGTTATCGACGGGGGATTTTGCATGTCAGAACGTGGCGTTGCAGATCGGGCTCCATTTGATGAACTCGGTTACTGGTCGTCAGATCAAACGGGTGCGGAACTATATGTACCGGTGTCATGCGTGCTTTCGGTTGACACCGATTCCAAAGTCAGGAGCACCACGTCATTTCTGTCCCAAGTGTGGAGGTGCCACGCTTATCCGGTGTGCTGTGTCTGTGGATACTGAGACCGGGAAGATCACGCCGCATTTGAAAGCCAATTTCCAGTGGAGAAAGCGTGGAAATGTGTATTCGCTTCTGTCACCGTTAAGTAAGAATCTGCAGCGGTTGGCGGGTAACGGAGGATACCAGCACAACAAACAGAACCGACACAAGCTGTTGCAGGAGCCGATGATTTTGCGTGAGGACCAGAAGGAATATTCACGTGCGGTGAAGGATGACGAGTGGCAGAAGCGCCAGAACGACAAGATGCTTCAGGAATGGGTCGGTGGTGGCAGTGCTGACAATTACATGAGTCCGTTTGGCAGCACCAATACAATCAGAAAGTCTGGTGTCAAGATCGGTAGAGGAAAATATGCCAATGCATCGAAAAAGAGAAAGTAGACATCTTCCTCCTTACCGAATATAAAAGAATAATAATAGAAGAAATTTATTGTGATGTTTTTTAAAAAAAAAACCATTAAATTGCAAAAAATGAAAAATAAAAAAATCCATGCAGCAAAACAACACAATGATTGCAGATCAAACCTTTTTTCTCTCATTTTATATAAATAGAAGCAAGCTTGCCGCGTAACTCAAAGCGTCTGTTCTTTTTTTTTTTTACTGCGTTTTACACATCAATAAAATACTCCATACAGCGATGTCTCTGTCAGCGAGTCAGGCAGCAGCCCTAGCCGCCTTCAAAGGTATCGATAAACTGAAGGAATCCGCCAAAACACCGTTTCTCCTTCCCCGGCCGCAGCCCGCAGTCCGCGGCCTTTCCTCTAATCAGGTGCCCAAAATACAGACCCAGGGTTTGTCCAAAAGCCCCTCCATTACCGCAGCCACCATATCAAAAATTACGAAATCGACCTCATCATCATCTACTTCATCGTCAGCAGCAGCAGCAGTAGCCTTTCAAACACCGAAATCGTCTCATTCAGCACGCTCGCCGCTCGTATCGCCAGATCCTGGCGACACCCCGCCACGTACGTCTCGCCGATCGGGCTCTCACCAGTCAAACCTCAGCATCAATTCATTCGACATGATCAAAAACGTCAAAAATAGCATCGACTCAAAAGCCATCGCCAACGACCAGAGCAAGAAACGGCTTTCTATAAACTACGAACCCACAGAAATGCTCAAGAATGTCCGCCATTCCATCAACTCCAAGGCAGTCCTCAACCACGATGCATCACCAAAGGGCGCAGCAATTCTCTCTGAAATCAGACAGAGCATCGACCTGAAGCGTGTAGTAAGCTCAGGCTACCCCAACGCCAGCACTGCCACGATCCGCCTGGAAGACGAAGTGAAAACTCCCAGTGCCAATGGCATCTACAACAAAAACGTTTCAAGCAACTCATATTCATCGCTTGGATCGTCATTCCTGGATACTTTTGGCCCCAGCCCCAATACGCCGGCGATTGTGGTGGAGCACAACGACTGGAATATTGATGCGTTTCGTCCGCCAACCAGAATCAAAGAAGGCTCGTCGCGATCGAGTTTGATTGGCCCCAGCGATGTTGTTGAATCTGAAACCAAAAGTGTATCGTACTCTCCCAAGGGCAGTACGGAAATATTACCGAAGAAAGATACCAAACCGAAGCGTAAACCGCCGCCCGAATTGGAAACATCATTTTCTTTTCTCGAAGGGTATCCATTGACATCAACGGTGCTGAATCTCCAAGTCTCTAACGAGGAATTTAATCATCGGTTGCTGATTGGACACTACGATGACGAAGATAGTGACTTTTATGCGGTGGAAAAGAGTGCCAAACCTCAACGCGAAGGTAACTTGCCGCAGTTTCCTGATATCAGCAACAAAAGCAAGGATCACAAGACGTCGTTTTTCAAGATCAAGAGCAAATCAAAAGGAATGGAGGCTTCAGTGAGCAATATGATGGACATAGAGGACGATGGCGACGAGCTGGAGCAGGCTTCGCGGCCAGCCACGCCTCTTGTTCATAACAAACCGGTGCAATTAAAGACCACGATGCGGAAAACCAACCGGCGGAAAGAGAAGAAGCTTGAGTTTAACGAGAACAAGCCGTGGAAGAACCATAATGAGTTGAACTACGTGACTGACCAGGAACGAAAACGCTACGAAGGGTTGTGGGTGAGCAATAAAGGGCTCTATATTAGTCATGTTGTGCGACCATTGGTTGGGGTTGACTACGAGAAGAATGCTGACGAGATCAAGCAGCGCGAGGAAGGCGTCTCTCTTCAAGCAGCGCGGCTTTCGTCTCATGTGGAAAAAGGTGGCAATGATCCCGACAATCTCCACAACCTTACGGAAGCGCTGCCGGACCAGTTAATTCACGGTGTGGTTGTGAAGAGGTTGTGGAGCCGGAGTCGGTTATCGCAGGAAATGCTTGCCCAAATATGGAACATGGTTGATTTCCGTAAGGACGGGAGTTTGAATCGGGCCGAGTTTGTAGTGGGTATGTGGTTGGTTGACCAGTGTCTTTATGGTCGGAAGTTGCCAAAGAAGGTTGACCGAGTTGTGTGGGATTCTTTGGGAAGCATTGGTGTCAATGTGGTTATTAAAAAGAAGAGAAGATGAGGAAGGATATAGATAGAAATAGAAATAGAGGGTTAGAAAACAATAGAGAAAATATTAGCGACAGAATTGAAAATTAGCGAGGAATAGAAAGAAAAATAGCGAGCATTCGCGTACGTGCTTGCGCGCGTGCGCGGGCGCTTTAGAAAACTGAATTTCATTTTTATTGCAACAGATAAGCGACGACGATGAATCTTATGGACATGCTTGCCGGCGACACGCCGAGCTATGAACAGCAGATGTTCAGTGACACTACAGAAGTGCATGTTGGAGATGTTGGTGGTCCCGATGTTGTTGTTCCCGAAACGGAAGGCGAGAGCGGTGGAGTTTACTACTTGCCGACTGTTTTGACCCAGATCCAAAAGGAACTCGTGGAAGTTGTGTTACAGTTGTTTGCTGATGATTTGGCGGCACAAGTGGTGGCTAAACGGACGCTGTTGAGCATTGACAGTTTATTGGAGAGCCACAGCGACCTGGAACACAGTTTGTATGAAAAAGTATCGCTCTTGTTTGACCAATTGGTGACGATCGGCGTCCATCCGCTGTTGCTCGTGGACCACTTCATTCCGAAAAAGCTCTTGTTACTGGAAACCAGTGAGAACTTGTGCAACTTGTCAGGCAAATTGTTGGTGTTCAATCGCATTGTCGATGTGTTGGTGCAATCGCCGCCATCACCCAAATTCCACATGTTGGTGGTGGCGCTGAGTGTCAAGGAATTGGAGCTTGTGGAGGGACTTATCATCGGCAAGAAGCTTCACTACACCAACCTTAGCAGTGCCAAACTCTATGATGACGAGCAGGATGGCAGTGGCCACGAAATCGGCGTGTATTTGAGCACCTCGCAACAGCTTTACAACAACTACACGTCAAGTCACGAGTCGAAATTCGATATCATTTTCCTGTTTGACATGAACTTGGACGCCACCAGTGCCAGCATCGAGATCCTCAAGCGTAACAGCCAACGCGAGATCCCAATCTTTGTGCCAGTGGCGATGTTTTCGCTCGAACACATCATGTTGAACGTGCCGTCGCCACCTGCACTGTTCAACTATAGCAAGGATACTTCGAGCCCAAGCTTTAAGTGGAAGTTGCTGGTGATCAATACCTTGATTGTCAATCGGTTCAATTTGTTTGAAGACGACACCAACTTCTTTATACGAACATATGGTGGACGTCTCGGCCGGTTCCAGGACTGGTTTAAGGGAAACCGGGAACTTACAAAGTTGATAGAGCCGTTTAACGAGCAGCTTTCACTCAATTTCAGTGACGAAAAGTTGCTCAGGAAGATTGGGACAAACTATCTTGACGAAGAAATCCACGAGAAATGTACCGCCACGGACTACAAGGCATATCATGCCACACTTGCCGAAGTGTTGAACCAACGAGTGGCGCATTTGGAAGACGTAACGCGACGAATACATACGGAATTGATTCCACCGTTGAGGGAGACCGAGACGGCGAGACAAACGCGATATGACGAGTACGATGACTCGATTGCAGCCAACTATCGCAAACTCAAGCGATTGAATGAAGATGCTGGGTTTGCCGAAAAGAAACTTACCCGAGTCGATGCCGATTTGGGCCGTCAGCGTGAACGGGCGGTGGAACTTGGCGAAAAACATGAGCTTCTACAATCACACCTTAAAGAAGGAGTGTCTGCTACGAGGTTACAACAACAGAGCGATACACTTGTGAAACTTAAGGATGAGTTGGCGACGATTTCTACCGAATATACCAAACTCGACGAAGAATACGATACGGTTCGTATCAGGTACCAGGAACTGTCAGCCGCGGCGGCGCAACTTTCGCAAAAACTCGCAAAACTCCAGGCACAAAATATCCAGTTAGAGAACAAAATTAACGGCCCGGGCATGAAATCGTTACCGGATCTTATCCGTAAAGACACTCTTCTTAACTATGAGACGGAGTTGGCACGTCTCCGGCACAACAACGAGTTTCTTGCCCGCTTTGCCCAAGAAAAACTCGACAAACTCACCAGTGAACGCCAACTGATCATGGAGGCCACGAGTGCAGGGTCCACCAGCCGACCCAGTAACCGGATTAGCCGTGCCACGACTCCGCTCTGATCGGCAGAAGACGGATGTGCACGTGACTTGTCCCACGCAAGGGAAAGCCGCTAGTAAGTCACACAGTAATAGTAAAATAGGAAGTATTGCTCTTTTATAATTAAATAATGTTTGATACGTATGTGATATTGGTAGATCGGTGGGTAGAAACCTATCTCCCACCAGCAGTGCTTGTCTATAAAAGACAATTGGTCGGCGAGTACGTGGCACCATGGTACGAATCGATGCACAAGCCGTACGGATTCGTGTTGGTGCTCCGCGATGTGATCGTTCTCTTGGTGATCCTCCAATGGCTTTATCGTGTTATACTTGTTGTGTATGGCTACGGACCTGTAGCCACACTCACTAGAACATTCAAGGAATTACATCGCCGGACCATGAAACTAATATTATCGTTTCCACCAGTTAAACGCAAGCTCGACGGTGAACTACGCGAAATCATCGCCAAAATCGAGCACGATACCATCAAAAACGATACAAATTTGCTCCAATTTCCCCAGATCCCAGCCGCTGGCCTTCAATCGGTCCAGATTCGCTCCGAACTTGATAATTTACAACTTCTCAAGCATACTAGCTGGAACAACGGCCGTGTCAGTGGTGCAGTGTACCACGGAGGTGACGAATTGATTGCATTGCAGACCGATGCGTATCATAAGTACGCCGTGGCGAACCAATTGCATCCCGATGTGTTTCCTGGCGTACGTAAAATGGAAGCCGAAGTCGTGGCGATGGTTCTCGATATATTCAATGCTCCAGCCACAGGTTGTGGCTCCTCAACCTCTGGGGGTACGGAGTCGCTTCTTCTAGCCGGATTGGCTGCTCGTGAATACGGAAAAAGAACAAAGGGAATCACCCACCCCGAAATTATTGCTCCAGTTACTGTCCATGCGGGGATCGAAAAGGCATGCTACTATTTCGGCATGAAGCTCCACAAAGTTGGTTTGGACGCCGACTACAAGGTCGATCTTGTCCGTGTCAAACGCTTGATTAACAGCAACACCGTGTTGTTGGTGGGTTCAGCACCCAACTTTCCTCACGGCATCATCGACAATATCGAAGGATTATCGAAGTTGGCACTTCGCTACAAGATTCCACTCCATGTCGATGCGTGTCTTGGCTCTTTCATTGTGTCATTCTTGGAACGCTCAGGTGTACACGGCGATACTAGGCTTCCGCAGTTTGATTTCCGGGTGCCAGGTGTCACGTCCATCTCATGTGATACGCACAAGTACGGATTTGCACCCAAAGGGTCGTCGATTATCTTGTACCGTGATCCCAAGTTGCGTGAGTGCCAGTACTACGTGCTGACTGACTGGACAGGTGGCTTGTATGGCTCACCTACTCTTGCTGGTTCGCGTCCAGGTGCATTGATGGTTGGATGCTGGGCGACGTTAGTGAATATCGGTATGGACGGGTACACACAGTCGTGTCGTGAGATTGTAGGTGCAATGCTTGAAGCTCGTGCAGCAATTGAAACCCATCCTGTATTGAGCAAGCACCTTGCGATAGTTGGTGATCCCATTGCGTCGGTGCTTGCATTTGTTGCTCGCGATAAGATGAACATTTATGACTTGGGCGACGTTTTGAACAAGAAAGGATGGCATTTTTCGGCATTGCAGCATCCGGCAGCACTTCATTTTGCGTTTACGCGGTTGACGGTTCCATACGTGGTCGAATTGGTTTCCGATCTTGTGGCTGCAGTCGAGCAGTTGGCAAAGACTCCCAGCACCAAGACGAGCGATACCGCAGCATTGTACGGTGTTGCTGGAAGTGTCAATACTGTTGGTGTTGCCGACCGTATTATTGTTGGTTTTTTGGATAGTTTATATAAAACAAAGCCGGAAGATGGCAACGAGTAAATTATGGTTTATGTACGATTCATTATTTTCACAAGGTTGTTGCAAATTTCCGCAATTATCCAAAAAAATTATACAAAATAAGATTTGACATGCAAATTGTCTTAATCTTAAACCTTTAATATTAGGTTCATTTCGGTCTTTTTTAGTTAATCCATGAATTTTGCCAGTAATATTTGCTAATCTTTAAGTGAATGTTTAATCTTCAAAATTTTAACGGTTGTGACTCAGAGAGAGGGACCTTCCAAAAACGGTAATTCGTTGAAGCGCGGTGTAAAAAAACTCTTATCTACAACTTTCTTCTTTGAGGAACTAACTTTTATACCCCCACCCCCCATTTCTCTTTATTTATTGATGGTTACGTGTTCACAGGTGAAATACGTCTCTGGATTCTTTTCCACTGTTTCATGTGCCAGCTGGATCTTTGCCCAGCTGCCGCAAATCCTTGCTAATTACCGCACCAAATCCGCCGAAGGCATCTCACCGCTGTTTCTTTTGCTCTGGTTCCTCGGCGACTTCCTCAGTTTCACCAGCTGCTTGTTGAATGAGGTTGTGTTACCTTTCCAGGTCTCCTTGAGCATCTTTTTCCTCTGCAACGACATCACGCTCTGTTTCCAGTATTACTACTACAACAGCGTTTACCCACGCCGGTCGTACCAACACCTTCAGCAACAAGAAATCGAGCTGGTACCCGAAGTCCATGCCGAACAATCATCGCCAACCACAGCACTTCACGTCAGAAACAAGCATACTGCGGGTGACGGTTCACTGGGCAGCAGCTATAGCTCGTTCGAAGATCGTAGCCCGCTCCGCACCGCGGTGCTAGGAGTCGTGCTTAACTCTGCCACGACTTCGGCTCAGCTTATAGCACAGGACACCATCAAGTTTAAGCCATTACTTGGAAGTGTGCTTGCATGGGGCTGCACCGTGGTGTATTGCGGCTCGCGGTGTCCACAGCTTTACAAGAACTATAAACGGAAATCGGTCGATGGAATCTCACCGCTTCTCTTTGGAGCAGCGCTTTTGGGTAACTTGGCTTACACGATATCGATTTTGACTAGCTGCAGCTTTCTTTTTGAAAAGAATAAGGCCGATTTTATTGCCAAAGAGTTGCCTTATATCATTGGAAGTTCAGGCACTATTGTGTTTGATATTATGTACTTTTACCAGAAACGGTTGTACCGATATTCCGGTAGAAATACTGCAGAAATGCCTTTGGGCGAATGGGAATAGCATAAATAAGCATTAACAGGTCTACGATCTAATAAACTAATTCATTTTTAGGAAAAGTTGGGCGTAGTTTCAATCTCTCACTAAATTTTCATAAATCTAACAATCCTGGTTATTTCTCAGCAGTACGTTCTCAGTACGTTTTGTCGCATCAAAATTCTAACAATTTTCACAGTTCTTTAAATCGAAAGTCGACTTCTTCAACTGCTATATGTGGAGAGTTTTGGGCCTGGCATGGCGAATATCCAGTCGTAGATACGCCAGTATGGCACATATAAAGCCAACTTTACCAGAAACCACCACGTCAAACGAGGCCATAACCCAATATCGCATACGACCGCTGCCATTTCTGGGTTCCGCCAGGGACAATTTACTGGCGCTCCCACTTGATACGTACCCAAACCCGTTGTACAAAATGTCACGACAGGAAATACTTGAGCTTTCAGCACCAGAACTCACCCATTTGGTCAAAATCCCGTACCGTGCCGTCGAAGAACAGCACGAATACTGTTTGACGGTCGCCGATATCATAAAAACCCAGCTATTGGTGCTGCCAGATGTTGCCAACAGACTCTTTTGGAGTATAAGAGACGAACAACTGCGTGATCTTGTGCAAAAGGCGTTGATTTCGGAGTTCCACAACAATAGCATCAAAACATCGATCTTCAATTTCATTGTAGATCCAACGTCAAGCGAGTTCCGGCGAGGCTTTTTCCGTCTTCTCAAGACCATTCATTCATTGGAAGACCGTGAGGTGGCGAGTCAAACCTTACTTAACTATTTGAACAAGTTGGCGACGACAAATGTTCACAATCCACAACCAATTTTTCTTACCAAACGTTGGTATGCGAGAATCATCAAACTAACAACATCACAGAAGTTTTCCGAGCTTTATCTGTACTTTTTCCATGTAAATATCCAGACTCAAACCCAGCAGACGTTGGAATCACTCAAAAAAACGCTTATGCGAGGCACTGAGACCGAACGGTTTATTGCTCGTACCGGTTGGATCAAGCCCAAGTGGCACCAAACCGTCAAGTATTCGTTTCTGCCCGATTATTACCAGAAGATGTTGAGTTTCTTTACCATCAACGATCTCCGGGAATTCACTGAGTACTTTACCAATGCGAAAGATCTTGTCAACTCGAATTTGTACCTTGGACTTTTGGTGACCAAGTTTGAGATGAAGGCTTCACAGCCTCCGAAACGTGTTCAGGACGGTGACCTGAGTGTTCCACAGGATCTTCAGACCGTGCTTCAGTCGTTGATTCATCATGTAATGGCGTTCAAGGGGTCGCGAAACTGCATTGATGTACTCAAGTACATGAACGAAAAGAAGCTTGAGGTGCGGTTCGAGACTCTTGTTGTGATCATGAGACAGTTGCGTCTTCAACGTCATTACCTGGAAGCGCTTTTATTGATGAATAATATCGATTTACAGAACTTATCGGTGCAAGAACGGCAACAGCTCGTGGACGAAGTGCTTATATTGATCAAGAGTCGGTATCCCGGGTCTCCGAAGATTCTTATTGGCTACACAGCGTCGATGTTGAGTGGCAATAGCAATGACAATGTTGGACTCACGCTCTTGAACCAATTGGGGCTCTTGGGGCTTACACATGGACCGGGAAAAGTTGGTCTGGTGACGCAGTTTGACGGGATACAGAAAGCTACCGTTGATAAACGGCTTACGGGGTTTGAGTTTACGTCGAATGCATTGGCAAACGTGTACCAGTGTGTGTTTGACTCGATGGAGCGGCATGATATCACGCTGGAGTTGGTGCTTGAGCTTTATGATAAATATGCTCGTGTGGTGTTTGAAGTTGGAAGTGGGCCACGGCCGCACAACTTGAACGATCGTGTTGTGAATGCGCTTGTAACGTACTTGTTGCGGAAACGGCCTGGTGAGCGAGGAATGGACGTTGAAGAATCGGTGGATCGGTTTGAAGCCGCAAAGAAGATCATCACCGATTTCAACAGTAAAGCAGAAGTTCCACGGCGGCACCGCACCACGTCTTTGGTGGATCTTCTTGTGTACACGAGTCTTTTGGTACACCGCGATTATGCGTTTGCGCTGCAACTTATGCGGCATTCACGAGCCCATCACATTCCTTATACTTTCAACCAAATTTATCCATTTATAAGGTTCCACTACCAACGCCAGGAATACGCAGCCGCCGAGTTGTGGTACGATGAGCTTGTGCGACACTCGGTGCGCGCTACTGCCGCACCGGCCAAAGAGCTCTTTCGTATTGCGCGTGAATTGGGTTGGAAAGTGAATGGGTTTGCGTACAGAAAGAACCGAATTGTCAAGAACTACAGACAGCGTGAGGAACAGAAACGGGTGAAACTCGAACCATCGATGTTTGATAGTATTTCGCTGCAAAGTACCGAAGAAACCGTCACCGACGAGCTCATTTCTGGTAGTGGGCGCAACAATTTCAGCGATGAGTTGGCGGCGGTTTTGTTTGCGCGGAAATAGAAAAAAATGCAAGTCAAAATACACTGTTGA
Organism: Teunomyces lycoperdinae; assembly: GCA_030574955.1. NCBI lineage: Eukaryota > Fungi > Ascomycota > Pichiomycetes > Serinales > Debaryomycetaceae > Teunomyces > Teunomyces lycoperdinae. The sequence goes on from JAJMFY010000010.1 coordinate 287,318, forward strand.
CATTTGTGCCCGATTGGGAACCCGCACGGACTACATAGAAAAACATCAATTTAATATTTATGATTTTAATGAATACACAATGAAAGACTGGGACGATTCCATGACGCAGACGCCCATCAGAACTGCCTCTGCTCGTCTCCAGGACGTAGATGTACTGGAAATCGAATCTAACATCGCCAACGAACACACAAATTCCTCTTCTGCCGCAGCCGCAGCCGCAGCCGCAGCCGCTGCCCATCTCGATACCATCGCCGTCAACGTCAACCGCACCATCGCCGACCTCAACTCCATTTATACGCTGATCGGCTATACCCAGAACGAAATCGCCACTAAAAAGAACGAAATCTTTCTTGTTATCGACGAAACCATCCAAAACTTCACCGCCAGCCTCCAACGAGAGAAGAATAATATCGAAAACGAATGTGAATGGTTGCGTCAACAGATCAGAATCATTTTGGCAGTAATCAACGATAGCAGCGGAGAACGTCATCTCAGCCAATTGGATCGTGGCTTGGTGTTCAACGATTCACAACGTTACCACGAAGGATACAAAGAACATGTCTTAAACAAGCTTTCTCAACGTTCCTTGGTACATACGACGCCATTTGGCGATGAAGACCTCTCGTTCGAACAGCAATACGAATACATGCTCAAGAATATCCCAGAACTCTCGCTCATCCAGCTCAAAAGCAAGCTCAATGCCATTTTTCTCGATGTTCTCAAGGCATTTGTCAAGTTATTCAAGAAACTCACCGAACTCGTTCTAATTTACATTTCCCACACCGCCACCGTGGGAAAAATATACTCACCAGCAGCAAATATGGCGATGATGGATGCCATGCCCGCTAAAGAGGAGGCAGAACGCCATAAAGTGCTTGTAGATGAGTTTGAAGACACCCTCAAGTTCCTCAAATTACACGAAAACACCAAAGAACAACCCAAAGACACTGCATTTATAATATCATCGCCACGAAAGAACAGTACAGAACAAGAACCACTGCGAACTAATGTCGACGGTGTCTTGAGCCATCTCCGTGACATCAACTACCAAATTGTCCGGGTGATACGGGTGATGAAACTTACCAAGATAACCCCCGAGGTCCTTGCACATATCCAGCGAGAAATTGAATTTTGTGACCAGGAAATCCAAGTACGAAAACAGAAACTTAACGCGACCATTGACCAGTGCTTGGACCTTATCTCCATGCTTCATTTAACCGAAGAACAAGTTGTGGATATGCAACGGCAAGATTCAGACTCAAATGAAGGCTACTTTGATACTGAAACCCTCAAGTTTATCCGATCAGACCCCACTCATTTTGGGTTAAATGACGAACATCTTCATTTCCTCGAAATGTTTGCCATCTCACTCCAAAAGAAGAAAGAAGCAAAACAAGAAAAGTACGACTACTATCTTGAGTCTTGTCGCGATTTGTGGGAGAAACTCTGCGAGAATTCGGATTATATCGATGCATTTTTGCAAGCCAACAGTGCATTGACGGATATTTCGCTATTGAACCTCAAAATGGAGTTGAACAAGCTTTTTATGAAACGGAGCGAGTTCATCGAGAGTTTTATCACTAATACAAGGAATGAGATTGAACAATTATGGGACAAGATGTTCTACTCGGCCGAACAACGTGGAATGTTCAAGTATTACAACTACGACGTGGAAACCGACACCAACGACAAGGAAACGGTTCTTCTGGAACATGAACAAGAGGTCAAGAGACTTAAACAGGAATATTCCAGCAAAGAAGCCGTGCTTGTGTTGTACGAGCAGTTGAACGAGTTGATTCAGGACCAAGTTTTCCTCCGGGAATCGTCTAAGGACTCTTCGAGGTTGATGAGCAAGAACTCGTGTAAGATCTTGCTCCACGAAGAGAAGATTCGCAAACGTATCAACAAGAATATGCCGAAAACGTTGGAAAACTTAAAGAAAGAAACTATCAAGTACAACGACGAGGCACTCAAAGTTGGCCAGCGGCCCTTATCACTTAACGGTGACGATTTCTTTGAAAAGATCTTGATGATCGAAGCTGAGCAGATGGGATCACGGTCCAAGAACAGACCGTTCCGGTCTTCTCCCACCAAGAAATCACCCATCAAACCCAAAGCCGTGGCCAAAGTTCCTTCTGCTGTGCGCAAGACGTTGGCCACGAAGAAACAGGTGCGTTCGCCATCTCCGATCCAAAAGGGACGTCGTTATGAACGTACATACAACAATCCAACCACCATCAAACTTACCAACGCCATCACAGACTCTCCGGTACGTGATTATACCCATCCACATCGGATTCCGCCATTAACAACCTCTTTAAGGCAACCGGAGATTTATAACGATACCGTTGTAGATACGCAATCACACGCGAATTCACCGGCACTTTCGTCATTCTCCAAGACATCGCCATTACGGATCAACAGCAGTATCACCAACAGCTTTCTTAGCTCGAAACTGAAGTTCTCGCCACTTAAACAGAACTCGTTTGAAGTCTCACAGGATCGTAGAGCGTCTGTGCTTACTTGTGACAGTTCGACGTTGGTGGGTGATGATTATCAAACGTGGCGCGACGAACGAATAAAGCAGTTCAACGTGCTTGAATGAACTCCTCCTTTTTCACTTCTATTTGTATTATTATAAAACATTAATATTACATTATTTAACCTTCTATGTTGCAGTAGATGTATTAGTGCTTGAAGATTCGATGCGATAGTTGCCGATATCCGTGACAAGCTGACTGGTTTCCTTAGACACCTCTTCGTCGAGGTCTTCGTCATCATCATCATCATCATCATCATCATCATCATCATCATCATCATCATCATCAT